>CAUYRH010139876.1:0-39142 GCA_963574655.1 Perodicticus potto
GCCATAACACCGGCTAGTTTTTTCTTTCTTTTTTTTTCTTTTTGAGATAGAGTTTCACTATGTCATCCTGGATAGAGTGCAGTGGCATCACAGCTCACAGCAACCTCAAACTCTTGGGCTTAAGTGAGTCTCTTGCCTCAGACGCCCAAGTAGCTGGGACTATAGGCACCTGCCACAACACCTGTCTATTTTTTGGTTGCAGTTGTCATTGTTCTTTAGCAGGCCCAGACGGCTCAAACCCACCGGCCTTGGTGTATGTGGCTGGCGCCCTACTCACTGAGCTATGGGCGCCGAGCCTCCCCCCAGGCCGTTTAATAGTGACACCAGGGCCACCCATGCTTCTTCTTTGGGCCTCTGTCTCCCCCTGTGCAAATGGCACTAAATCGGACCAGCTCCCTCTGGATCTTCCATGTTTTCATCCCTGTGCTATGGAATAGCCCATCCCCTAAAATCTAAGGCATCCTGGCTACTGCACAGCAAGAGATTCTGGCAGGAGAAAAACCCTCAGATCCAAATGACCCATTCAGCTACTGGAGTCCTGGGGACAAGTCCCATCTGGCTCGCCCCTCAACAGAACCTGTCTGAGCTCTGGACAGTGACTTCAGGACAGAAGTCTCTGTCTGCTCATCTGTGGGGACGATTTTCCCAGTTTCCCTGCCACAAGAGTGACTGTCCCAGATAGCGGAGAAAGCTCTTTGCCTCCTGGACAGGCCCCTCTGGCTGCTGCCTCTGTGGGGTAGGGGCCAGGGACTGCACCTGCCTGGTGTGGGCAGGGAGCTGTCTGGGGCCTTTACCTCGATCGTTAGGTTCTGCAGGTGGTAAATGTTCTGTACCCCTTGGGAGGTGAAATACTCGATGCAGTTCGGACACCCCAAGCCTGTTAAAAAACTGCAGAGAGAATTTGAGAAATGAAACAGCATTAACTTCAGGCTACATGGGCTCACCTTATCAGGAGTGGTAGGCTGGGGTGCTAACTGCCTCCAGGGTGGCTCTCATCCACCCCACCGCCCTCAGTGCCCGTGGTTGGTGAGCCTGCTGAGGACCCATGGCTCCTCCTGATCTTCCTCCTTTTAAGGGAGCCTCCCCACCCTGTGTACTTGTTGAATACTGATGTGACAGTCTCCTGCCTATCTGTTCTGGGGCTAGCAGCTAACACACAGGACTGGATGGGGCTGCACACAGACTGCTCCCAGGGTGGCAGCCATGGACCCAGGTCAGGGGACAGGGTGCCAGCATGGGCTCAGTTCCACCACAGTCCATGTACCTGACGAGGCTGGGGTCGGCGTGGTAGGGGGGTGGCGGAGTGCAGTGAGACCCTGAGACCATGGGCTGGGTGCTGTGGCTGCCGTTGGCCTCCCCATTGGCCGGCAGGGTGTGGCTGTGGTTGGTGAGTACCCCAGGGCCTGGATGGAAGGAAGGTCACACTGTCAGGGTCACCCTGGCAGGCTGTCTGGTGCAACAATGCCTCTGGACACCAGAGGAGGTGCTGAGATCTGACACCACCTTAGCTAGCCAGAGATGAACAAGGACTGAACGCCCAGGCCTCATCTCTTCACCCCGCTTGGTAGGGACTGGGAAACTGCCCACAGGAGGGCTGGGTTGTGAGGGGCAGGACAGCTGTACTCAAGTGCTGGGACTCTAATGTTGAAGCCTCGGGACACACCTGGGGGTGCTCCTGCGCAGCATCTGTGCCCCAGAAGGACCTTCCCAGGGAGGGAGGCCCAAATTCCACCCTGTTGAGCCCTGGGCATGTGCCAAGCCAGCCAACATGGTCTTATACCATTTAACCCTTACAAGGAGTGAGTCTGGTATTTCTGTTACTATTTGCTGAGGGGAAACTGAGGCTCTGTGAGGATAAGAATGTTCCCCCTTGGTTGCCAAGGCCCATGTTTCCCCTGTAGGTGGACGTGCTGGAGGGAGCCAGCCAGGGACAGCCCTGCCCCCAGGCCTGAGCTGGACCTCCCCCTAACCCATGGACCCCACTAGCAGGGGGACTCACCCACAGGCCCCAGGCTGGGCCCAGGTGCCGAGCTGTGGGAGGGAGGCTGGCCTACCAGCTGGTTGACTGGGGGCAGCTTGTTGCTACCCCCATGCACCTTGTTCATGGGTGATAGCACAGGCCCATAGGACGGGGGCTGCAGGTGACTCCTGTTTGGAAGCAACAGCGAGCGCAGGTTGACAAGAGGCAAAGGCAGCTTTGTCCCCACCTAGCCACCTCTATGGAAGCCCCCAGTTCCCCTGAGAGCAGACCCTGACCCCTGAGGCCAGACAGCAGTGTTCTTCTTGATGGCCTCCCTGCCCATGACCGTGGGCAGGCACAGCCATTGGACCTGCTCCTGGCAGGGTCCCAGCCATGTGGAGAAGGCAGCAGGGGCAACTCAGAATCACTCTAGCTGCTGCCCTTTTCTGGCCTTCCCACACAACAGCCATTTACAATGCCCCTAGGTGGGAAGCACACAATGAAGCTTGGGACTCAGGCTCCAGAAGGCTTCCCGGAGTTGGGGGAGGAGCCTCCTGAGCTCCTGTGCTTTCTGGAGGGGTTTCTGGTGTGCCCATCACTCTCCAGCTCGGTTGACGCCCCGCTCCCCTGCCCAAGGGTTAGGCAAGATGCTAGCTGGGCAGCCCAGAGTGAGGCTGACTCACGGCCTCTGCAGGAGCTGCTGCTGCTGCTGCCGGTAGGAGTCGACCAGCGGCTGTGGCACCAGGTCCACCAGCTCCAGGCTCTCCTTGACCTTCATCAGGATCTCAAAGTTCTCCCGGCCACGCACCTGGGCACAGAGAAGCAGCCCTCTGCCGATGCCCCAGAACTGGGGGCTGCGGCAAAGTGCCTCTCCTCTCTCAGGTTTCCCAGCACCCCAAGGCTCAGGGTACCCCAGCCTTCTCACTATGACCCGAAGGGGAGGTCCCTGTCCCTGAGAACTATGCCCACTCCTTCCTGACAAGCTCTGGCCCTCATCCTCCCACCAGACACCAATTTCAAAGCCAGAGGCTCAAGGAACTCAGTGCCTGCCCTGTGAGAGGAGCCCTCCCAAAGCCTCGGTGACTTAGTGCACCAGCCAGAGGGGTCACATGTCAGAATGCCATGAGTGCCCCCTTCATGATCCCTCTTGCAAGATGGCCACGCTGCGAGGCCTCACACTCACGGGCAGATAGTAAATGTCCTCATCCCCGTGCCGCCTCTTCTTCACGCTGGTGCCCAGGGCAGGGACGGTGGGGGGGCTCTGCTTGAATGCTAGAAGGCCAGGCAGGTGGGTGAGCAAGCCAGTGGGCAGGTGAGCCACTGGGTGCCAGGCCACATGTAGGAGGTGCTGTTGATTCAGCCCAGCCCTCACCTGGGACACCCACTCCACCCAGTCAGCCTGACCCTCCAAGTACGCACAGCATGTTGACAGTCTATAGGACAGTAACCGCATGGGTGGGGAAACTCAGGGGCAACCCCACTCCGGGCCTCTCAGGTGCCATGGCCCCGGGCCCTGGGACTAGCAAGTTGTCTGGGGGCTGTGCTTGCCTGGCTTAGCTGGGGCACCCTCTGGAGTTAAGAAGGCAGTTCAGGGTTGCCCCTGTCCCTGGCATTGCCCCCTGCAGGTGCATCCCCTCCCCCCACCCCTGTGGAGCTCGCCTGCCCTGGCCTGAGCCTGCTCACCGCGCTTGCTGGCGGCACTGCTCCTGGCGGCGCCCTCATTCCTCTCGTTCAGGGTTTGCTGCTCCAGGTAGTGGTCCTCATCGGCCTTGCGGTCACGGCCAGGACAGGCACAGATGCGGCCCTCGAAGGACCGCCGGCCCAGCACCTGTCCACTGTCAGGTGGGCACAACTAGGGTCATGAGCTTCAGCGTCCTCCCTCACCCTGCCCACTCTCCTCGTCAGGTGGGCACAACTAAAATCATGAGCTTCAGGGTTGCACCCCACCCTGCCCACTCTCCCCACAGGACCCGCCTTGATGGGCACAGAGTCCTGCTGAGTGGAAAGCATTCCCTCAGAGGCTGGGGGCTGCTCTGAGACGTGCCGAGTGGAAAGCATTCCTCCACAGGCCAGGGGGCTGCTCTGAGACGTCAACACGGGGCCCCCTGCCTCCCACTGAGGCCCAGCGTCTGCCCAAGCAGTGCCTGCAGAGCCCCTTCCCCAGACTTGCCTCCAGGGCACCCACCACTGGCCTTGGCCCCCATCCCCGGTCTCCATGACTAGCCCCCCAGTCCCAGCCCCAGCTGCACCCCACACTCCCGCTAGACTCACTCCCGGGTCTCGAGGGTGATGATGATGAGGATGGGCCGCCGATTCATGCCCCCCACACAGCTGCTGTTACACATGAAGTTGTACAGTATGGTGGTGAATTCCGTCCCCACCTGCGCACAGTGGAAGCAGGAAGACAGCTCAGCATTGGCACACAGGCCCCAGCCCCCACATCTGGTCCTGGGTCGACGTAAGCATGAGGATGCTCTGCTGTGTGGTTTTCTGCTATCTGTCCATCCATCCATTCATCTATTCATTTTCCCATCCATCCATCCATCCATTCATCCACCCACCCATCTATCCATGCACCTAGCATCCATTTATTCATCATCCACCCATCTACCATCCATCTGTGCACCTATCTACCCATCTATCCATTCATCCGTCATCCATCAACCCATCCATCTTCCCACCCATCTATCCATCCCCCCATCCCCCCACTGACTTGCCCATTCACCCGTCTGTCCCTCTGTCCACCCGTCCATCAGTCCACTCATTTTCCCACCCATCATTCCATCCATCTACCCATTTATCCATCCCCCCATCCCCCCACTGACTTGCCCATTCACCCATCTGTCCCTCTGTCCACCCGTCCATCCATCCACACACCCTCTGTCCTTCTGTTCATCCACCATCCAACCATGAAGCAGACCACACAACACAAGTTGTGCTGGCTCTGGGTTCTGAGAGGGCTCAGAGCTGGGGTGCACAGAGTCCCCTGGTCTGGTTGCCCCAGCCATCTCCCCGACCCAGGTTAGAGGTCAAGCCCAGAGACTTGTGTGAGTGGGTATGTGCAGCCCACCAGGACCTTGTCTGAGCAGCAAAAGGAACACAGCCATCTCTGACCTCAGAACAGGGTACAGGAGAGTTGGGGACCCGGTATCCACTCCCCACTTACTGTTCTGGCCTCTGCTTCACTCCACCCAGACTTTCACCCCTGGTGGGCCCCACATCAGCCTCAAAATGGGGTCCCCCATCTCGGAAGCTTCTGTTGCCTTTGGGTTAAAGGTCAGACCACCCCAGCCTCTCCTTGCCCACCCTCCTCCGGCCTGCACCCCACTCCCTCCTTGCATGCAGACCCAGTGCCCTGGTTGGCTCTCTGCTTGCCAAAGGAACCACCCCCATCCAGGCCTCACAGTTTCCAGAGTAGAATTTACCACCATGGGGAGCATGTTCTGGGTTGGTTCTGTGTCAGCCCATCCGCCTAGTCTAGGCAGGCCAGGAACATCCCAGCTCCTTCATCCTTGTATTGGAGCATGAAGGGAGGGCAGGCTGAAGGCCTGGAGGTCATCTGACCCACTCCCCACTATAGAGCTGGGGACACCAAGGCCCACCAGAGCTGGAGTGGCAGCAGGTGTCATGAGTGTGGCAGTGGTGCAGATAGCTGGTGAGGGGACTAGCCTGTAAGGTGAGGGAGGCACCCATGACCAGACTTCACTTGGGTCTCCATCAGGGGCTCCACCCTGCATGGCCCCTGGCCTACCTGTGGGGGCTCATAGGGCACCACAACACTCTGTCTGCCGGTGACAGGGTCGTCCACATACTGTGAGAGATTGTTCCCTTCCACGCGGATGAGGTGGCTGGCCGGGGCAGACTGTCCTGCCAGGAGATGTTGCTGCTTCAGGGAGGTGCCAGCCATGGTTTACCGCCCCCACGTGGGGTGTGTCATAGCAGAACTGGATACAAGCCCAGCTCTGAAGGCCTCCCAATGAGGCCCCTGCCTACTGGCAGCTCTCTGTCCTGGGTGCCTGGCTCAGAGAAGGGCCACCCCACACAGCATCCCCAGGGTGCCAGAAGGCTGGCTGGCACCTCAGGCTCTTCCAGACCCCCCATCCCACCCTGGAGCAGCAGCTCCCAAGGCCCCAGTCACAGCTGGGGAGAAATGGGGCTGGGGTGAGGTGCTTGAGGGAACAGCTGAGCCATGCTTATCAGCCCCTCACCACTCCTACTCTCTCCCGTTCCCAGCCGGGGTGCTCAGACCGCTTGGCAAGGGGCTTCCGTGGTCTAGGGGGCTGGCAGGGCCCTCACCTTCGTTGAAGTCCCTCCCGAGCTCGTGGTTGGGGCAGCGCTTCACGATGTCGGTCACATGCTCCGCCTTCTTGTAGACAGGCATGGCGCGGATGGCGGTGCCCGGGGGCGGCGGGGTGGACACCTTGATCTGGATGGGGCATGTCTTGGCAATCTGGCAGTACAGCTTCTTCAGCAGCGGGGAGTACTGGAGGGGAAGGGGACCACTGATCCCCGTGATCCCAGCTCCACACCCTTGTGGGGCTGCTTCCCCCCACTGGGAGCGCCAGCCTCCCCACAGGAGCCCCTTTCCTGACCACCCCATGAAGAATGCCATCGTGTGCACCCCTGCTCTGAACTCCCCATGGGCATCCTTCCTTCAAAGCCTGGACATCTGTTCCACAACTGCCAGGCGGTTTTCACTCAGTGACCACAGTGGCTGAGGGAGTGCGCTTTATGCCCCGACCTCGATGGCTGCAGAGGAAGGTACCACCATGCACATTTTATGGCTAAGAATAGGAAACGGCAGGAAGGTTTTGAGAAGGAGCTGCTGGAGGGGGGACAGGGCTGGGGACCAAGAGCACCTTGACTGCAGTGGTTTGAAGAGAGGGCTGTCACCAAGTCTGTTTTTAAAAGCCTAGAGTTGAGCTTTTTTGGCATTTGCATACAGGAAACATTTGCAGATGGGCTGGGTGCCCGTTATACATTTGTGTATTGGCAGAGAACTCCCCGGTCAGCCCCTACGCATAGCTTCTGCAGCCCTGGGGACTCCGATAGCCCTCAAGCCTCAGCAGCAGTGCTGTGCAGTTTAGTCTGGGCCACAGTGGGAGCCCCTCTGGCCACACAGCCCCAGCACACCCAGCCCGCAATGTGAGGGGACGAGAGGTCCACCCAGGGCCGGTCAGACCCTGCCCTAGAGGACTGGATGGTGCCCTTCCTGACCGAGCCACTGGCAGGAGCCTCCAGAGTCCATGCACCTTGAGTCCAGGCTGCCCATGTGGGGCTCTAGCCATCACTCATGAGCTCTAGAAGTGACCCCGGTGAGGGTCACCCAGGGGTGCCTGCTGGTTTCCAAAAACCTGATATCCAAGTGGTTTTCCAAGTGGGAAACCAGGAATGTTCCATCTCAGATTAAATTCCTGCCCCTACCCCATCCCTCTGCACACATTCCCAGCAACTCAGTATCACAAGTTACTGCAGTCAAAAGTGCCTGGAGAATGCCATCCTCCCTTGCTCCACCACGGTACAGTCAGGGAAACTGAGGCCAGACAGAGGGAGCTGCTGGCAGAGCCCGAGAGCAGGTGGCGCCCACAAGAGGGCTTTCCTGTACCACCTGGGGACCCTGACCCCTGGCCACCAGTGTAGCGTCTCTGGTCATCAGGTGACACCAGAGCCATGGGGGCTCGCAGGAACTGCAGGTGCCCTTAGCAAGTGCAGCCATGGAAAGGCAAGGAAAGGAGCTAGTGGAGCTCACGAATGGGTGGGGGTGGGCCTGGATCGCCAGCACCCTAGAGCCCTCAGCCTGAAACCCGGGCTTATGGAGTGAGGGTCAGTAGGGTCAAGTGGGAGATGGTCTTCCCTCCCAGGTCCCTGGCTGCCCTGGAGTCCCCAGCAGCCTTGCACCCATTTTGCAGACAGGAGGATTATTCTGGAAGATTCTGGAAGCTGGGGTCTGCAGACCCCAGGCCTGAGACTCCAAAGCTCCTCTCTGGAAGCGTGGAAGCTTCGCGAGGGGCGGGGACGGGGGCAGCTGCGGGTCAGGTCCGCCTCCCAGAACTGAGGAACGGGATGAGAGGCAGGCGGGGGCCGCACGCAGCTGGGGCGGAGCCGGCGCTGGGAGCTGTCCCTGGTACCAGCGCGACAGTGGCGGCTGGACCGCCGACTGCGGGAGCCGACTAGGAGGGAGGGCCAGGCCCAGCGTCCAGCGACAGCGACCAGGACACGCCCCAGGGTGGCGTGAACGACCCTCGTCCCCTCTGTGCCTCGCAAGGCCGCCACGCCCTCTGCAGACCTGCACCGTCAGGAGGCGGCATGCCCCGCAGTATGGAAGATGGAAGTCCTTCCAGAGGGCAGGTCCGAGCCCAGGAGGGTGTGAGGCCCCCAGCTCCTTCCTGCTCCCCAGAAAGGGCAGGAGGAGGGGGGGCTCCGGCGTCCGTCCCGGTGCCATAGGAAGGGTCACGTGGAGACACTTCCTCTCTGCCGCCCTCCCTTCTGCCTTCTTCCCTAGAACCGCTAGATGGATGTGTTTCAACAGATTCCGAGCTGATAAAATCTTATTTATCTTCGGCTGTTGACACGGAGCCGTCTAGACTTGCCTGCCCGGGATGCGGGTGCTCCGAGCGCTCGCAGGAAGCGGTTTGCCCAAACACCAATGTGTGCCCGCCCCTCCCCGATCGGCCTCTCCCCTCGACCCCTCCCCCTTCGCACCCACCCTCCTCCCCCTCCGACTGGGGCCTGGCTGGGAGCCCCGGCGGTAGGGCTGGCGCGGGGGCGGGCGGGGGGCGGCGCGCAGGGTTGTTAATTTCCTCGCCCGGCTCCCCAGCAGATGGGCGCTGGGAGCAGGCAAGTTTGGGCAGGAGGACAGTGGAGAGGTGATAATAACGTGTCTGTCATTTTCCCGGGACATGCAGCATCTTGCAAACCGCAAATACCGTTAACCAGCTTGGGTGAATCTGTTACAACAGATTCTGGAAGACGGGGCCTGCAGTGGGGGCTTTTATTTTTTAAATGATTTTTTTTTAAGAGTCCACTTTTATCTACTTCCCGTGCGTGTGTGCACACGTGTGTGTGTTTAGGGCTATGTTGCTGTCCTCGTGGGTTAGAGACCCCCAAGTCCAGAAACCCTTTTTTTCCCTAGGAAAGCTCCGTGGCTGAGCCACAGACTGCATTGCATGAATTGGTAGGCCCGCACTGAACCCCCCAAACCTACACAGGACCCTAGTCAAGAGCCCCTGGACTATGGTCCCCGGGTCCCTTCCTTCCTGGGGAGTAGGGCTTTCCTTGGGTGACACTGTTACAGGGCCCACTCTCTTAGAGTCCCCTTCATGACAGCCTTGTGGCCTTCACTGGTGCACAACACCACTGCTATCCTCACTGCTGGGTGTGGGCCCTGACCCAGGGAAGCCACTAGCCTGGTCCTCCCACTGGCCTTAGAGCACCTGGTGTCTGTCTGGACCTTCCCTGGTCATCTGCTCACCAGGGAGCCCACAACCCACCCACCGGGTCCGGGTGGCTCTTGGGCACCAAGAAGGCCACAGCCAGTGCCTGGCTCAAAAAGTGCCTAGACAGAAAGAGGCTGCTTGAATCTATGGAAACACCAGGCTCGAGGGTCCCCAGGCCAGAAGCCCAAAGGAAAATGAACCGGAAACAGAAAACGCTTTGCAGATGCTGAGCAGTTCTCAGCCCTGACTGCTGTCTAGGAGAATCCCAGAAGCTGTGGACCAACAGTAGCCATTGGAGAGGGGTAGGATGGGTAGCCAGGGCTGGCAGGGACACCTTCAGGAGCCAGGCAGCCTGGCCCACCATGACCTTGAGCCAGGTCCCAACTAGATGAGCAGGAGTCACAGAGGGCAGAAGGACTCTCAGTACCTGGAAGTGCCACTGCCCAGGAGACAGAGCACAGCCTTCAGCCCAGCCCGGGAGCCAGGGACCGCAGACCACAGGGCCTTGGGCCTGTCCAGCCCTCATGGCATGCATGCTGCTGCAGGGCAGAGCAGGGCAGTAGGGGTGTGCTGGACTCATGGCAGGTTCTGTTCCCCTTGCAGAGTAAAGGCCCATGCCAGAGACAAGGGCCATACCTGGAGGAGAGGAGAAGCCTGGGGGCAGGGGTCTGCCTCTGTGGCAGGGAGCTGGGGAGCACTGTGCCCCCTGACTAGGGAACAGGGCATAGTCATGCTGCCTTTTCTGCTAGCCCCCATCACAGAAGCTTCCTCTGTGCCAGGCCCACATATGACCTCCATCACCCATGTAGAGACCCAGAGCCCTGCTTCCAAAGGCTGCTTACTAAAGCAGGGTGAACCAGCATCAGGCCAGAACTGTCTGACCGCCAATCTTCATGTCCTGCCCTTGTCGCCTACTGGGACCTAGATCGGGGTCTCAGCAGACTGGCCCTCAGCACCTCTGGGTTCTGTGAAGACTGCAGAGCAAAGAAGGGTTCAGGTGGGATCCATGCTTAAGTCCTTGGCGGCTGAGACTGAAAAGCTGTCTTTGGGTAGGGGACTCCCAGGCAACTGGTTGAAGTGTGGCTGGTAAGGGTGAGAGGCAGCTGGCCAAGGTCAGGGTGGGAGGCAGCCACACCAAGTTGGCCAGCTCTAGCCTCTGCTTGGCTGCCAAGATGTGTGTGCCGAGCCCATGTCTGGTGCCTGCCCAGAGGGCGCCGTCCTGATTCACTGAGACCTGTATGAGTTGCTATCAGCATTCTCACTCTGCCCAACTGTTCCTGCCTGCCTGGCGCTGAGGGACCCTACTTGGATTTACTCTGTGACTCAGGTATCTCATCTGGGGGCCTTGAGCACAGAGCGGGTGGCAGGGCAGGGTCCTGAGTCCTCGAGGACAGGGGTAGGTCGCCCTCCTACATGAGAATGCAGAGTGTCCAGAGCACCTCGCTCAGCCTCTGCTGCCCCCAGCCATGTCCACCCACCGTTCCTCCACCCACAAACTCAGTTTCTGACTCTCCAGACAGATAGCCTGAGCCCGGCTGCCCCATCGCCCCCACAGGCCTCTCCTCCAGCCACTGGCCTGATGCAAGGACACAGCTAACAGGACCATGGGCCAGAACATGGAATTATTGGGTGTGGGGAGAAGCAGGGAGTCCCCACCACTCTTGGCCACACCCTGGCTTGTGGCTTTGAAAAGATTAACGGAGGCCTCTAGAGCTGGCCTGGCTTGTCAGCCATGGTGATAGGAGGGTGCCCTGGGACAACAGGTGCACACAGGCCAGCTCTGAAGCCTCTGCCTGTTGGCATGCCATTCTGACATTGGCCTTGTGCAGGTGGGAAGAGATGGGTCGGCTCCCTCCCTCAAAGCTTGGCAAGCTGTGGACGCATGGGATGGTCATCGGTCAGCCTTTCACACAATGGTTGGGTGGAATCTAAGTTTTCACCAAAACTTATAAACATTCAGTGTCTCGCCAGTAGCAGAGCCAGTGTCTGATCCCCCTCCCGACAGAGAGTGGCACCCTCTGGTGCCTTGCTGCAGGTGGCAGGGTGGGGGAAGGAGGTGGGCCTGCAATGCCTGGAGTGGCTTGCCCCATGGTCCTCCGATCTCCTACTCGCTGAAATGCTGTTAACTTTTTCAAAGGGGTTTTTCTGCCCTAAAATGCACTGAACTCCTCACAACTGTAGCCCCAGCATAAACCTGGGATGTGGACACCAACCCCAGCCACCACCAAATCTCTGAACCTCACAATGTCCACCTGTAATGGGTTTGGATACCCCAGCATGTTCTGCCCTCCCCTTCCTTAGCCTCCTAGAAGGGACAGACTGGCTTGATATAGCCAAGTGGCTTCTCCACCTGGAGGCAGGGGCCGTACCCACAGACCTCTGGGCTGGGCCCCCAGGGCCACAGCAAGTGGTATAGCCTTGATCCAGTGATATAGCCTTGCACCTTGAGCTTGTCTTCTCAGTTTTGTATCTGAGAAAATGCTGCACTGACTGCTGGTCTGGGCTGCAGGAACCCCAGGGGTAGGAAGCAAAACACCAACTCACTGCTCAGGCTTGACCGGCACCTCACTCAGCCCACATGGCTCAAGATCCAAGTCATCCAAGGCTGCATCTTGGCTCCAGTCCCAGGTCCAACAGAAGCCTGGGACCAGCCTCTCCTGCAGCCTCTCTTTCCCACCTGTCAGCAGGTACACGGGAATAGGCCTGGGAGGGTGAATTTAGGGGCCCGGCTGGCCTGGCTCCTGTCAGCCCCAGAGCATTCTAATTATAAAGCATTCTTTTTTTTTTTCTTTGAGACAGAGTCTCAAGCCATCACCCTGGGTAGAGTGCCGTGGCATCACAGCTCACAGCAAGCTCAAACTCTTGGGCTTAAGTGATTCTCTTGCCTCAGCCTCCCAAGTAGCTGGGACTATAGGCGCCCACCACAATGCCTGGCTATTTTTTTGTTGCAGTTGTCATTGTTGCTTTAACTGGCCTGGGCTGGGTTCAAACCCGACAGCCTCAGTGTATGTGGCCGGCGCCGTAACCACTGGTTGTGCTACGGGCGCCACCTATAAAGCATTCTTGAGGGATTTTTATTTGTCAATTAAAAAAAAAAACAAGCAGTGAAAGCAGATAGATGGGCGGACTCTCTACCACCTGGTTGCAATTTCACTCACAGTCAGAAGAGTGATGGGAGGCTGGGCCCACTTGAGGCTTCTCCCCAGGCACAGGAAGGTATGACTCTGGGGATCTCCTGATCATCAGCTCACCTGGGTCCCCGAGGGCCCTTGGGGCCCAGCCCATGAAGCAGGGCACAGTGGACAGGTGGGTGCTGAACGTGAGGTGTGCCCAGGGAGGCTGTGGGCCATGCTGACACCCTAGTCAGGCTGCAAGACCAATGTCCCTTCTAACCGAGACCCTGACTGTCCTCTGGGAGCTCCAGTTTCCTCATCTGTAGAATGGGCAGAGCAGCAGGGCCCCCTGCCACACACATATGGGGTCCGGCACAGGGGCTCTGCACGTTACGTTACCACCAGCAGGATAATCCCAAGTTTGGAAACAAGTGCTAGAAAATAGATGTTCATCAGATAGCAGAAATTGGAGCCTGTCTCTCTGCAGTCCCAAACCTACAGAGTAGAATTCCATCCCACAGGACGGTTCTCCCTGTGTTCCCCACAAGAACCAGGCAGTGGGTGTGCAAGGCAGCCTGGGCCGCACCTCTCAGCGCCCAGGACCCATCTGCGCATCTGGGCTGCAACCAGGACCCAAGGACTCAGAGCTGCCCCTCCTGGCCTCATAGGGCCTCTAAGGCCAAGTTCAGGGCCCTGCAGGGCTGGGGATTCCTCCAGCTCCTCAGATGGATGGAGAGAGGAGAGCTATCACCTCCCCCACCCTACAGGCACAAGTCCAGGGCGCTGACCCTCCAGCCCCAGCCTGCCAAGCTCCCTCTCGCTGCCGGCTGTGCTACGCACAATCCAACCAATTGCTGCAATTTTTCCCTAAGTGATCTTGTTTCCCCTAATAATCCACGTTTCATCTCCACAATAAACATTGTTAGAACTCTTCCCTCAGCTTTAAACACACATAATTGCTTCTGGTGCCAGTAAAAGGTATTAATTCCACTTATGCATTCCATAAACTTTTAGGATAACGCAATTGATACCACGATCATGTTGGGACACCTCCGTTATTATTCTCCTGCTCACAAACCTCTGAGGGGCTGGAAAGTTTCCTCCTGAATCCATTAAGGTTGACTCAGCCTCGCTCTCCCCAGGAATCCCGAGTGGAGCCTTTCTCCTGCCCTGCCTTCCCCATGTCCTTTCCAAGGGCGGCGAGGGGTTCTCTTGCACTGCGGGCAGCCAGCTCTCACCAGGATGGACACACACACACACATGTGCACTCAGAGTCTGAGGTCAGCTGGTGGTCAATCAGCGGGCAGTGTCCAGGCCATCTGGCTGGAGGACTCCTGGTGGGCCCGCTGACCACCGCACCTGTACGGTGGGTTGTACATGCCCTCACCCTGCACCCACCTCATGGGCTGTGGGAGGTATCACTTAGCCTGCCCTGAAGCACCCACAGATGTCATGGTGGATCAGGGTTTCCTGCCATACATAAGCCTTTCTGTCTGGCCTCAGAGTCCAGTCCTGAAAATTCCCAAGCACTGAGGCCAACACCCCCTTCCCTGGTGGAGCCAAGTGAGCTGTGGGCAAGAGGAGGCCAAGCCGGGGCCACATGTGTCCACACTATCACCCTGGGCTGTTCTCAGGGGGAAAGGAAATGGCTCCTCCTCATCCTGTCGGGACTGGCTGTCCACTCCACTGTCCACCCACTACGAGGGCTCCCAGGACTGGATGTGAAACTGGGATAAAGGCACCATCCCTGGCCCAGCTCCACCAGTCACCTGGCCAATAGGTAGCAATCCCCTCCCTCACACCTGTGATCCTCCCTCCACCCCGCATCTGTCTCTGCCCAAGTCCTCAATGGGCCAGCAATGGGCCAAGCCTCAGCCCGGACACCACCCACAAACCGCCAGATTCCCAGGTCCAGGCCCTGCTCTAGGAAGTCCCACAAGAAGCTCATTTGTCCCTACCACGGCCACAGGCCACATCCCCGCCATGCAGTCTCCCACCCACCAAATACCAGCCCTGCCCTCTCACTGGGAACTGTCTTGTGGCCAAACACAGATCCCTTTTCTGGCTGCCCAGTCTCCTATGACTATGACATCTCATCCTCCTGGCTTTCTGGGGAGGCTGGGGGTGTCAGAGCCTGGCAGCAGCCAGGGGAGGCCTGCAGAGGCGCATGTGCACCTGTGTGTCCGTGTGCTGCACACATCGGGGGGCGGGGGACGATTGTGTCTGTTTCTGCGTGCACACATGATGTGTGCCTATGAGCCTCCCTGGGACCCAAGGAGACCAGCGGCTAGGGCAGATGGGCTCCGGGGGTGGGGAGACCCACAGCAGGTCTCTGCAAAGTAGAGGCCAAAGACTTCATTAACAGCTGTGGTCACTAGGAGCTGGTGCAGGTGTCCTGAGGGGGACAAGGGAGGCAGGCAGCCATCAACGTGGAATTGTACTTGAGAAAAATATGAATTATCTATCAGTTACCAGCAGCTTGTATGGTGGGGGCCAAGTGCGGTCTGCCGCTGGGACCCTAACACAGGCCCAGGTAACAAGTCTGGGCAAGTATGCTCACAGTGGGACCTCCGAGAGTTGAGAGCAGGCAGCTGCCTGACAGCCGACTTGTGCTGTGAGCCACTGCCCACCACCTCCCTGGACAAGGACAAAGCATTGGGGGGTCTGCTCCCAAAGAGCTGAGGTGCCAAAATCTCATTACCAATGTTTGTCCCACCTCGCCCCCTCTGTCGATGGGGGGAAGAGGGGGGAAGGAGGCAGCAGCATCTTCCAAGCTTGTTCTGAAGAGCACCTGCAGGGCGGCAGGGCAGGACCGAGGCATCGCCACTCTGCTCGGGCAGCAGGTGGGGTTCAGAGCTTCAGAGCTAGGAGTCAGAGCCTTCCCTGTCCCTCTGTGATTAGTCCTCCAGATCTGCCCCCTCCATCCATCCATCTGAGCCCCATCTGCATGGGGCTACTCAGGGCAGGGCACTTGAGACAAAAACATGTGTCCCTTGAAACCTGATGTCATATACCAGGGTGGGGGAGGCAGCCGGCACAGAGGGACAGGTCCCATCCTTTTGTGAGGACCATCCAAGATACACTGTGGGGGCTGCCACCGTCCTCAGACAGCCAGAGGAATGGAGATTGAGCCCCCACTGCTGCCCACCAGGACGCTGGGGCTGCTGTTCCCCCCACCTGATGCCAGTGTGGGAAGGGAGAGAGAGGACTTGGGGAACAAGTCTGAACTTGGAAGGGGAGTGGTGGGAGGCTCCAGTCACCACAGTGTGCAGTGTGGGGACGCCCAGGGCTTCTGACCTGGCTTCAGGCCCCCCAGCTGGGCCTCAGAGCAGGTGGACAGACGGCGCTGGTCCCCTTCCCCACAGGCAGGGTGAGGAGGACAAGGTGCCTCCATCAGCACCCCAAGACACAGTGAGGAGACAGCACACTGGGCTTCTGCAGCTGAGCTGTTCTGGGCACCGCGCAGACATGATCTTCTGATCCTGTCACCACCACGCAGGAAGGAGGCTGGGTAATAATTTACTGACACTAGGTTGGGGTCTGTAATTCTCACTGGACTGAGCAGGGGAGGAAGCCCTGGAGGAGGTGCCTTGGTCATCCTGCCCCTTTCAGCCCCCTAGAACCCCAGGAGTCTGGCCCATGGCTTCAGCAAGAATCAGAGACAACCAGGGAAGCTGTGCCAGACTCCAGATCAGCTGTGCAGGACTGATTCTGGTCACTGGCTGAGCCTGACCTCAGGCTCCCGCCCACCTTCTGAGTATGGGAAAACTGCAGGTACTGGCCAGCAGGGTGTGGGCATCATGGAATCCAGTTTTTAAAGTGGAAGAGCTGGGGGCGGCCACCTGTCCTGCACTCCTGAGAGGGCAGGAACACAGCCCCCCTGCAACGACTTTGGGCCCTCCCTCGAGCTGTCACAGAGCACCTCTGCAGCCCACTGCCAGACTCCCCCTCCTCAGTGGGCAAGAAGACCAGGAAGTCCCCCGGGGCTGCCCCCCAACATCCAGTGTGCCCTGTACTTCTGACTAGGATCCCTGTAGCCCTTACTCTGCCCCTTCTAGCCACCCCTCTTTTGCTAGCAGGTACACAAGTTCTGCAGACCCATGGTCAGGGGCACTGACTTGGAGGCCCAATGCCAGCCCTCACTCCGCACGCCCACTTACGATGTGTGTACCTATGCACAAGCTACTCTCACTCTCTGAGCATCAGCATCCTCGGCTGTGAAATGGGACAATGACAGATTCAACCCTATGGGCTGTCGGGTGCTTTTAAGAGTTAGCTAAAACAAAGCCCTCGGTGGGGGGAGTGGCAGTGTGCACGTGTGATCTTGTCAAAGTTGGCAAGATCTCCACCTTGGGCCAGATGGTCCTCCAGGGCACCACACACAGTAAGGACCTGTGTCCTCAGCCTTGCAGTTCTACCCTGACCTCCCTGCCTTGCACCCTGCTTGGGATGATGCCCCAAGACAGACCCCAGAGCAAGATCCAAATCCACACAGCAGCACATTCTCCCAGCTTGGAGCAGGCAGTTTCTAACCTCAGATGACTCTCGGCAGGAGTCCTGTGCCCAGCCCTGGGCAGGATGCAAAACAGAGCCCCCTTCTGCATGCAGGGAAGCTGGCCAGAGAGTCTGCCCCTGCCCCAGGGACCTCACCAGCAGGGTGAGGCCAAGTCTGACCCCTCGGGGCCTTTTGGGAAGTTAGCCCTGACCACGAGTCTGAGAGGTGAAGACCCGCCTCCTGCCTGATGCTCCTCCTGGCCAGGCCAGCCAGTGGGAACCCTGTGCAGACAGCAGGGTGCACTTGGTCCTCCCAAAGTGTCACCCCAAAGCCCCTGGGAGCCAGGGCAACTCACCGTCCAGGTGGCTGACTTGGCTGTGCTCGACTGCTGGAAAGTGACCTCGAAGTGGTGGGGGCCGGGGTAGTCAGTGTTGGAGGGGATGACAGGCGCCGGGGACATGGTGTCGAAGGTGGAGCTGGGTTGGGCGTAGGGCGAGTGGGTGGGCACGCTGGCGGAGTGCTCTGGGGTGTAGGGGCTGGCCGGGGCTGCGCGGCTGCTCATCTGGTCCATGGTGCTGCTGAGCAGATTGAACTGGGCCTGGCTCGGAAGGGGGAGGAGGGAGGGGAAAGCACACACAGTCAGTCCGTCCTGTCCCGTTCTGGGAGGTGTCCTGTTACAGGAGCCTTAAAGGGCCAGCGGCTCCAGTCATCCCAAATATTTCCCCGGCCCCCCCCATCCCTAACAGGCCACTACTTGTGTTGGGATAAACTGACATATTCACCTCGCCTTCCCCTCTGCACAGACCCGGTGCCAGGGCTTCTGGGGATCCACCCAGCACTGACAAGGTGGAATCCAGCCTTAGTACTCTGGGAGGGGAGCTGTCCGGTGGGGGGCTCCCAACGCCCCACCCCGGAGGACTTCGCATCTCAGTTCAGGGGCAGTAGCAGGGTTTTGACAGCGTCACCTCCCTGCCCTATGAACCCAGGCAAAGCTGGCCCCAGCCTGCAGGGGGCCACCCCCAGGAGCCCTGCATGGGCAGCCCCAAGGCCCTGGAGACCAGATCTGACCCCTCAGTCCAGCCATCCAGGTAGTAGGACTGGGCTGGGGGCTGCAGGTCACTGGCTGAGCCAGACTTTCCCATTTGGGTGGCCTCATCCCCATTTGGACAGCCTCATCCCTTTGAGAATGGCCTTGTTCCTATTAGCACGGCCCCTCCCCACTCAAGGGTCAGTGGAGCCCCAGGCAAGGGTCTGAAGCTGGCCCCCACAGCCTGCTGGCTGGCAGTTTCTCTCCAGGACCACCCACCTGGAGGATAGTAACTCAAGTGGGCATATCCCCGGGTCCTCCTTTGTGGGGTCCCAGGACCCCCGACGGATCAGCGTCTCTCAGATGAGGAAGGGTGCTAGCCTGAACAGATCCAGGACAGAGCAGACCTCGCCTGGAGGGCCTTCCTCCCCCTCCCAGTGGAGGCCAGTACGGAGAATGGCCGGAGGGCTGCTGGTGGCAGAGGCCGACATACCCTTCCCTGTGTCGGCTGAGCTAGGTCTGTGCACAAACTCACCCAGTCCCCTCCACAGCCCTGAGGAGAGTCCTGCTATTGTCCTCATTTGACAGATGAGAAAACTGAGGCACACAATGGAGGAAACGACTTGCCCCAAGTGACATAGCAACCCCAGCAGAGGACACAGAGGCCAGGGGGCAGTGGAGCGACCTTAGCGCCTCAGGGCGAGAGCTGGTACATTGGGATGGTGGTGGGGAGGGCCACCCTGGGAGCCGGTTCCCCAGGCCCTGTGCAGACCCCTCCCACGCACCAGCCTGCAGCCTGCACAGTGAAAAGCAGGAAGACTGCCCTCCGTGTCTCAGGCCCCCTCCCCACCGGTGCAGTGCAGGGGCAGCTGTGCTCCAGGCTGCCTTGCTCCCAGCTCGGCCACTGCACCCAGCTTAGCCTCTCTGCATCTCAGTCTTTCCCATTAAGGAGGACTGGGTTGTATACCCCACAGTTCCTCCTGTTCAGTTTGCCCAAAAACACATGTCCCCTGAACATCCAGGGCCACAGCTCCAGGATGTCCAAATCCCATGGCCAAGTGGTGCATCTCATAAGAAACAGATGCCAGGCGAGTCAGGAGGGAGAGTCCTCTTCTGGAGGCCGCCCAGCATGGAGGCCTCTTCCCTGGGTGACGTCTGACGGGCAAGAAGGGGACAGGGAGCAGATGGTTCTCTCTGACCCATGCCATGGTCCACTGTTCCTCCAAAGGCCAGACAAGCACTTTCCTTGGGTACTCCAGGCCAGGGACAGCCAACTGCCACCCAGAGTAGCTTTCCATTCTGACACCTTGGCCTGAGCTGCCACTGGAAAGAGCCACCAGGCAGACGTCAGGCTGTAAACCTGGGGAGCATCTGCCCACGGTCACACTGGCTGGAGACCCTGAGTCCCCTCTCCTGCCACCCAGTTTAAGCACCTCCATGTCTTTGCTCTGTAAGGGTTTCAGTGGCCCTGCTTGACTGTGAGTCCTGGGAGGAACCATGATTTGCTGTCACTGGCCACGTGGGTAGGGAGCATATAAAACTCGGCCAGTGATAGTGAGGACCTGCCATGGCTGTGAACATACTGCGATACCAAGGGCTCAGGCCACGAAACAAAACTCCTTGTTCACAATTTTGTGTTAACCGCACACCCGAACAGTCACAACTGGGGCAAATAAGGCAAATTATTAAGTGATTTCCACCGGTTTCCTTTCACCTTTTTGAATGTGCCTACAACAGCACGGGATAATGTG
The DNA here is from genome assembly GCA_963574655.1 of Perodicticus potto. Taxonomy (NCBI): domain Eukaryota; kingdom Metazoa; phylum Chordata; class Mammalia; order Primates; family Lorisidae; genus Perodicticus; species Perodicticus potto. Next base: position 19,783 of record CAUYRH010139876.1, read on the forward strand.
TGTGTCTTGTGCTGCAGACACTGGGTTAGGGTTCTTAGCAGAGCTGCTGCCCAAGAGGTTTGTTGGGTGAGTGAACCAGCAGAACAAATGAGTGAGCAAACGGACAATGCAGGACGGCTCAGGAGTGAGGACGGAGAGTGAGCTGGCCCCTCCCACCCCCAGGACCAGTACCAGACCGTCCACCCCAGAGTCCCTGAGTCCCCCTGTTTTGTGTCTCTGACCCGTGACTAGCCGGCTGTGGAGGAAGGGTCTTCGCTGGGCTGGCCTGAGGGCTACAGGGCTCGTGTATCCCTTCCTGACCCATTGACCCCAGCCCAATCAAGGACAGCCTAGCCCAGGATTCCAGGGGATTCCAGGGCTGCCCAGCACAGCCTCTCGTGCGGGAAGGAGAGTCAGGGCGCCCTGCTCAGGAGGGGCAGGATGCAGCCCCACGACAACGTGCTTCATATTTTAACTTGTCCACATTCTTTAATGATCTGAGGAAGGTGCCAAGGGATTAGTCATTGAGCCAAGAAGAGAGAACTGATAGGATCTCTGCACCCAGCAGTAGCAAAGCAGGGCCCGCACGGGGACCCTGACAGTGGGGCAGCCTGGGCATGGCAACCACTGCAGCCCTCTCCAAAGTCTTTCTCAGTGGAGCTGCCTCCTCTCGGGCACGGGGCTGGGCTGGGCAGGGCGAGGCTGTCCTCACACTCAGGAGACGCTGCTCCTTCCTGCTTCCAGAGGACACCTCCCTCCACATGCTTACCCTGTCTGTGGGCACGGAGCCTATCTTGCCCCCAGAAGATGGCAGAGTCTGTGGCCACAATTTGCGCACAGCTGGGAACCCCACTGAATAGGAAGCATGGGCTGCTTTTTATGTGGCTGGCCTCCTCCTGCAGCCTCAAAAGGCTCATCCTTCCCTCCTCCCTGGTTTAAGGACTCCGCCCATTTCCTTCCTTGCCCAGGGTTGTGGGACTTTGCCTGAGGCCTGGCTACCCCTCTATCACAGCTTCTGCAACACGTAACTGGGGCCAGGGTCTGGGACATGCCTGTAATGAAGCCCAGGGTCCCCAGAACACGGGCACCCTCCAGAAGCCAAGATGAGACCCACTTGGCAGTGGGGAGGGACCCAGGCAAAACCAGGACTTTTTTGGTTTGTTTTGCTTCCAATAAGAGCTCCCAAGATAGTGGGCTAATTAGGACACGCCCGGCCTGCGGCGGCCACGAGTACCTACATGTGCACACTGGGCTGCTGGGCCCGGCCCAAGGAGGGGACGTGGGCACGGGAGCCCAGGAGCCAGCGGGTGGCCTGCCCCTCCCACCACGTCCCCCCAGCTCCCAGGAGTCGGACACACTAGGCTTTCCTGGGGCCCCCAGGGGCGTGTTAGGGGCAGGCACCCTGGAGGAGACCAGGGCTAGGGGGATGCATCCCACCCAGACCCACCACATCTTACACTAGACCCCACCCGGAGAGGGCTGATGATCCTGGGAGCCTCTCATGTCTCTGCGGGACCAGGCAGGCCCTCGCAGATGCTCCCATGGCCCCACATGCGTTCATCCACAGAGGGCCCCTGAGCTCTCTGCCGCCCTGGAGCAGGACGCCCAGCACACTACCAGTTTGGGGTGGCCTGTGTGCCCCAGCCTCTGCCCTGGGGTCCCAGGTGGTCTATTTCTGCTACAGTTAAGGCAAGGTATCTCCCCGGGGCTTAGGAGGACCCTCAGGGTAGTAATTGGGCTGGGACCTGAGTGTCAGGAAGGGAAGCAGGAGGGGTCCACGTGCTGACACAGGGGAGGAGGCTCAATGAAGGGGCCCCTGAGGGTGCCTGCTGTCTTAGTAGGCAGGAAAACTCTACAGCCCCTCCAAGGGGAGCCTTTAGGGAAAGGACACAGCCTTTGGGGGCAGGTGGATAGCAGCAAATAGCAGCCTCCTGGCCAGGAAGCGGGTACCAGGTCCTTGAACGGCAGTTCGGCCCATCCCCAAGCACCCCTGGCCCCAAAGACCTTGTCTCTTGTCCCTTCAGATCTGCTGGGGTCTCCCTGGGTGCACCTGAGACTGGCACAGAGCTGGGGAAGCTGTAAAGGGGGATTGTCTGTGGCCACGGCCAGTCTTAGGTGTCAGCACTCTTCCCAGGCCTTGTTTGTTTGAACCACTGAAGCCCCCCAGGGGTGGGGCAGTGGCCCAGCTCCACTGGTGTGACCCCACCCACTGCTGCACCTCCCCAGATCTGCAAAGTTGGTACAAAGCCAACACCTACGTGGTAGGATGCTTAGGGGACCGAGAGGGTCTAGAATCCCTGTAACCTGGGACTTCTCATCAGGAGAAATGGCCCTTACACAGCACACTGTCTGGACAGCTACATGCAAGATCTCACCTCATGGGCACCAAAATCCAGCAAAGAGGAAACCAGGGCAGGGCTGGCCCTACTGAGGACCAGGGACAAGGCCCAGGGTCGCTCACTCGGGACAGTCGTTATGCACAAAGCACAGCTGAGCAGTCCATGGGGGTGAGCAGATGCTCTGGGGAACAGACCCCTAGATGCTCTTAGATGAACAAATCAGAGCCCAATACCCACACACAGCAGTTCCAGCCAGGGCAGTGCTTGGGAGCCACTGACAGAAGTGGCCACAACATCCCTGATGTCTGGAGCCCAGAAAGTGCCCAGGGGCCAGGCCACTTCCCCCAGAATAGTGTGAGCCTGGGTAGCCCCCCCTCCCATCCTCCTCTGCCCCCACCCTGGGGCTCAACTGTAGATGAAGCCAGTACCTCCCTGCTCCATGGGGTCAGTCCTTTTTTATATTAAATTGAATTTTTTTTTTTTTTGAGACAGAGTCTAAAGTTGTCACTCTGGGGTAGAGTGCCATGATGTCATGGCTCATAGCAACCTCAAACTCCCAGGCCCAAGCGATTCTCTTGCCTCAGCCTCCCAAGTAGCTGGGACTACAGGTGCCCGCCACAATGCCTGGCCATTATTTTATTGTTGTTGCAGTTGTCATTATTGTTCTAGCTGACCCAGGCTGGGCTGAAACCTGCCAGCTTCGGTGTATGTGGCCAGCGACCACATACCCACTGAGCTATGGGCGGGCAAGATTCCCATTTCACATGTTAACTGTTTAAAATTTGCAAACCAGGCTCAGTGCCTGTGGCCTCAACAGGCTAAGGCGCCAGCCACGTACACCTGAGCTGGTGGGTTCGAATCCAGCCCGGGCCTGCCAAACAAACAACAATGACAGCTGCAACCAAAAAATGGCCGGGCATTGTGGCGAGTGCCTGTAGTCCCAGCTACTTGGGAGGCGGAGGCAAGAGACTCGCTTGAGCCCAGGAATTGGAGGTTGCTGTGAGCTGTGATGCCATGGGACTCTATCCAGGGTGACAGCTTGAAACTCTGTCTCAAAAAAAAAAATAAAAAATAAAATAAAATAAAATTTGCAAACCTCCTCAAGTGCTTTTTTTTTTTTAAATGTAGATGGAAAGGCCTGCATGGTGGCTCATGCCTATAATCCTAGCACTCTGGGAGGCTAAGGTGGGTAAATTGCTTGACTTGAGTTCACAAGTTCGAGACCAGCCTGAGCAAAAATTGAGACCCCCGTCTCTACTAAAAATAGAAAAACTGAGGCAAGAGGATCACTTGAGCCCAAGAGTTGGAGGTTGCTGTGAGCTATGATGCCATGGTACTCTACCCAGGTGACAGCTTGAGACTCTGTCTCAAAAAAAAAAAAAAATGTAGATGGAAAATGAGCTACTTTTGAAGTTGAGGTCCTGGTTCCCTCCTAAGCTGTTCCCCTCTCCTGCCAGTGTCCGGGCACTTTTTTACGACCCTAAGACAGGACAACAGACAAGGGCAAGGACAGGGGAGACCATGCAGCCTGTAATGCAGTACAGGCCTGGTGCTCTCCACAGGCCTCACTCTGTTCTCTCCTCGACCCCCTGACCCCTCGACCTGACCCCCGCCCTGCCATCTCGTGGGAAAGCTGCCTTGCTCCCCCAGCCCCTTCCTTACACCCTCTGCCCTCAACCCCTGCAGACCCTGCTCAGAGTCTAGCTCCTCTGGGAAGCTGGTCAGGTCTGAGGGGGCTGAGGCCATGAGCACTCCCGCGGATGGAGCCTGGACCACACTGTGCGCCTGGCCTGGCAGGGATTCCAGGGGCAGGGGCTTGGGTCAGAGCCTCAGCTTCACCTTGGCCTGGCTGTGTGGCCCCCTTCTTTGTGAAAAACGGAGCTTCCCCACAGGACCAAGCTCAGGGCAGGAGACCTGTTGAAAAGCAGAGAGGGAGGGGTGGCCAGAGCCCTCCACATCCTACTGGTCCTCCAGGATCCTGCTGGGCATCAATCCTGCTCCCTGGCTGCATGGGAGCTCCCTGCAGGGGCAGAGATGTGGTCAGTTTTACCACCAGGTCAGCATGGGGTGGCGCAGCTGGCACTGGACAAATGTTCTCTAAAGCACATTGCCTGAGGTCTGGCTGCGGGGGTGGGGGGCTGCGGGAGCCTGCCCAGAGCTCCCGAGGGGTCCATGCCTCCCCCTTGCCCTCAGGGCTTCTCTCTCCACCTGGGCAGGAGTCTAAGTGCTCTCCCCTTGACCCAGCACTTGCAGGGCAAGGGAATCTATGCCACCGCTCCAGGAGGGCACGGGTGCCCGACCCTCTCAGTCTCCCTGCCTCCTCTCCCGGCGTGTCTGAACTTGGGCCCAGCCTCGCCCAGGGGTAGTGACTGACATGCTGTCTGGGCTCCATGAGGAGATAACCCATCCCACTCAAGCAGGACCTCCATCCCGCTGGTATTTCCCACAGTATCTCCTGGAGTCTGTGATTAAACGGATGGAAATGCCAACAAGATCTGACTTGTGCTTGGGGGGAAGGGCCCCTTCTCCCAAAATATGTACACAGCACCCTCTCCTCTCACCCGGGGCTGAGGCAAGGCCTTGCCCAATCCCGTGCCAGGGCCATGTGGAACTTTCCTCGCCTTGAGCTGGAGAAACATGCCCCCAGAAGCCCCACAAGGCTGCCCAGACCTGCGTCGGCAGGACCATGAGGCCCGGGGCCTCCGCTCCCGCCCGCTTCATCTGTACACGGCTGGCTAAACAGGGCAGGTGGGCAGCCTGGACCCTGGAGCATCTGCAGAGGGCTCTGGAGGGGTCTCGGGTCTGCACCCCACCAGGCCCTGCACTGCCGCCTGTGAGAGGCATGTGGCTGGCAGGCTGCACAGACTTTGCCCACCCATATGGGCTGGTCCTGGCCCTCCCACCCAGAAAGCGGGGAGGAAGGCAGCACCTTGAGGGCAACAGAGGGGAAGAGGCACAGCTCACGCCTACTCCTCACCCTCTCTGAACACCGCTGGGACAGACAGCAGTCAGCCTTCTGTCCCAGAGCATGCTCCAGGGGCCCATGTCCTGTCTGTGCACACATCGCCTGCCTGCCCGTCCACCCTCCTGTCCTGCAGATGCTCATCAGGCTCTGCCTGTGCCAGCCTGATGCTGGTGTTGAGGCACCCTGGTGCCCTTAGCAGCGTCTGTGGGGGCGGCCTAGGGGCAGGGGCAAGACGAATGAGCATGGACAGTTGGACCGAGAATCTGGTGTGACAAGTGCAAAGCCAGGCATGGGGGAGAGGCAGCCACCTGGCACACAGGTACAGCCCCTGCCCTCCTAGCAGATGATGTGAACAAACTGGCCATGGAGTATGCAGGGGCCCAGAGATGAAGACAGGTCGAGAGAAAACAGAATCAGGTGTTCAGGCAGGGAGGGGCTCGAGCCAGGCCCTGTGGGAAGTGAAAGGCCTATGCAGGTGCTAGTAGGGTGGGGGGCAGGGATCCAGGTGAAGGGCCTGTGGCTGGAGGAAGGGCCGAGGCTGAGTGCAGTGGAGATGAGGGCAGAGCCAGGAGCCCTCCGGGTTGCACAGAGGAGGGAGCAGCCCAGGTCACAGGGGTCTCCCTCAGACTCCGTCAGAAGTGGGCAGTGTGTGGTATCCAGGAGCCACATCTGAGCAGCAAGGGGGATGTGGGGAGAGCACGAGGGGCCCTGGCCCATCTGGAGCAGGGTGCACAGATGTTAGGGTGCCCAGAATACCCCAATGGAAGGGTGAGTTTCCCACTAGTGACACCACCCATTGAGTAAGACGAGGTGCCCAGTTGGGGTCTAGCAAGTAGGAGGTGGGTAGGGGATGGAGGTGGGCAGGAGGTAGTGCTTCGGTGGAAAGGAATCTGCCTGGCCTCCCACTGGAACAGCGAGCCTTCTCTCAGCTGAGGTGACCAGGGAGGAGGCCTGGGCTGCTGCCCAGACACCACTCAGGTCTCCCCTTGGCCATTCCCAGTGAGCTCTGTCCTCTCCAAGCCCTGGGAACCCTCCCAGGTCCCCAGTATCTCCATGCAGCTGAGCCTCGGTCCCCTTTCTGTCCTCGCCATGTTACCTCTTGAAGGTCCTCCCAGCTGCTCCTTGGGCTGGCCCCTCCGACTTCCTAGGTCTCCCTGTGTCCCCCTCCATGCTGTCTTCACCCAGACTTGGCTTTAATCACCCATGCCCAGAACACCCGCCCCGGCTCATCTCCATGCTCCCTGTCCTCCTGATGGCCACCACGCCAAGTGTCCAGGAGGCTGCTCCAGCCAGCAAGACCCTGACTGCTGGTCCACCTCTCACCCCTTCCCTGTCCCCAGAGGGGACGCGTGCATGGTCCCTGCACCCTCTCCCGCCCCCGTTCTGAAGGTCACCTGCAGACTCCATCCTCTGCCTGATACCTCACACCCTTCCACCAATACCCTCCCCGTCTGAGCCAGCGGGGAATGGGGTGTCACTTCCCAGGCTCAAATGCCTCCTCCCTTCTATGGCTTCAGGAACAACCACCCAGCCCCTGCTGCAGTTTCATCTATCTCGAGCCAAAAACCTCAGGAGTTCCTCGGGGAGCCTCGGGGCTCCCTCCTCCCCATTTCCCCCCTTGCATCCAGCCCCACAGCAAATTTCATCTGGGGCCCAGGTCTCCTCTCCACCTCTCTGTGTCCACCTGGCTGTGCAGCCTCTCTCACCTGGGCTCCCCGCCTCGGCCCTGCCCCCCTGTGGCCAGTCCCAGCACTGCACTGGGGCCCTAGCACCTGTGTCCCTGTGCTGCACCCAAGAGGTGCCTAGTGGGTGTTTCTTATGCACTGATTGGCTTTCCCGCCTGGGCTGGCCTTTAGCGCCCTTCCTGTCCAGAGGCTGCACTTTCTGCAGGAACGGAGGGGAGTGCCTCCCCATGGGGTGCAAACCGTCCACCCTGCTCTCCGCATGATGGCGACCACATTCATGTACACACACCCACTGATGCCCACCGCACCCGAGGGGCTGGGAAGCAGGCCGGGCCCCATCTTCACAGTGCCCCCACTAGCACCACGTCCCCAACCCCCACTCAACACAGAAAGGCACAAGGACAGCCCATGGTGTCTAATGTCACCCTAGTTCACCTCTTGAGACCCTGGAGCGGTGAAGAAAAGTGGCCCTGGGAAGAGGTCAGGTGGGACTGCTGGTACACCAGGGAGAGTACTGTGTATCGAGGGGCCGTGCTCAGCACCCACATCTCCACGGTTCACCTCTCATCTAGAAGGGCTCTTCTGGTGCGGCATCAGCTCCTTCCTTGCTGTTTGTGGGAGAACGGAGCTCATCTCTGCATGGGCTTCAGGGCCCGGCACTGAACAACCCCAGTAAGTGGGAGCCACAAGCTCAGTATGTGGCATCCTTTGGCCAAAGCCACCACAGGGGTTGTTGAGTCCTCAGTATGGAAAGAAGGTTCAACGCAAACACAGACAGAGGCTGAGGCTGCAGGAGGAAGGAGCCAAGATCACGGCTCTTTGGATCAGGCTTCTCTACTTCAATCTACAAACACGTCTGGCCGGTACACAAACGGACATCATGATCCCACAGCACAGCTGCTGGCCGACAGGCAGCTTGGTGAGCACCACCCTGCTCACAGAGAAGGAACCGAGACTCAGAAAGCAGCATCACTTCCCAAAGACCAGAGGGTAACACAGACCACCCAAGCCCACCCTGGAGCCTCACACCACACTGAGGCATCAGGCAGGAGACCTGGCTACAGGCTCAGACAGCGTCCTGCAGCTCGGACGCTTCTTTCCCAGGCCCTGGGCAGCCACGCCACAGCAGGACAGAAGTCAACAGACAAGATCATGTCAAAACTCCCATATGCTGCAATTGTCCCTTCTGGGTTTAAGGTCTTATGGACTAAATACCGTTTCTCTCTGGTCACATTTTTATGCATAAGACAAGATCACAAATCCTCTCCTTCTCTGGCATGGAAACAGGGAAACTGAGTCACGTAACCAGTTGACGATGACACTCCCCCCCAAGAGGCAGAGGCTTTGGAGCCGCTCAGCCTAATGCAGGAGAGGTGCTCAATTGACAAATGAACGGATGAATGAATGAATGGGTGAACAAACCAGTCAGCCTTGGTCTAAAAAGAGAAGGAACTATAATGTGCTTGGCCATTGCTGGTTCCCCGGGCACCAGATGGCAGCAGCAGGGCGGATACCACCAGCTCCTACAGGGAGGGGTGCCCCATGGCCCAGGGGGCAGCTCTCTCCCTCCCACCTGCCTCCCAGGACAGGCGCCCCTGCAGCCACTGTATCCCACCTCGGCTGGGTGCTCTTGCACGGGAGTTACTCGGCGAGGCCCGTTCCAATAGAGGGAAAAGTAGCAGGTAGCAGAGCCCCCCAAGTCCCCAGGCTTCTCTCTGGCTGGGCACAGACACAGGCCTCCAGGCCGAGGGCTCAGGGCTCTGCCTGGGGTTCCAGGTCGCCCCGTGGCTGGGAGACAGCCCCTCCTGGCTCACTACCACCTGCACCAAGAGCTTGGGGCACAAGGCTGCTCCCCTGGGAGAGCCCAGGTCTGCTGTGCATTCCCAATAACCGCACGTTAGTGGATAGATGAATAAGCAGGTGACAGAGACACAGACAAGGGAGGGCCACAGCTCCCTGCACTGGGCTCAGTCCTAGCACTGGGTTTCAGACCAAAGGGTCATGCCAAGCATGTGACGAGATGGTGCTGCTCCCAAGCTCCATGCATGGAGCCCTCGCCCAGGTCACACTGTGTAGACAGACCACCCACACTCCTCACTCAGCCTCTGGGGACACACACACACTGCCTCTGTCCCCATCACAGGCTTGCCTGGGCACACAGACATACCCACAGTTATAAACACTCATGTACTCACCCCACATACACAGACACGGTCACTTAACAAACGTGTACGCACACCCCAAATGGCCCCTGCACACACGTGTACACCCCCAAGACAATACACATTTGCACACATTCTCATCTGCATGTGTATGCTCGCACACACTTTCACACACATACACCCTTTCTCCAAGGGTCCCCATGCCCAGCTCCCGCTGCATCCACAGCTCCTGTCTTGGACTGGCTTGGGATCCCTGGACTCCATCGACTGCCCATTGCTGGGTCTCATGAGTGGCAGGTGTATCACGGATCCCACTCTAACTTCCCCGGAAAGAAGGAGGGCCTTGCATGGAGCAGCCGCACCCAGGCTCCCACCTGCTCAATTAGCACCTGGTGCCTGCCTGGGCCCCCGGGGACCTGACAAGTCTGGAAATGATCCAGATCCCTGGGGCTCAGGCCACGGGGGCCATGCACAAGCCACAGTCAATTCCTTCCCTCGCTTTGCCCCCATGCCCCTGCCAAGCCAGCCGTCTCTGAAAGAGGTATGGTAGGAGGCCTCGAGGCCATGGTACTTCACCTAGAGCTCAGACCACCCGGAGCCCAGCCAAAGAGAAGCGTCCGCCCCATCCATGTTGAGCCGTCAAATGAGCACATTCCCAAGTGAGGCTGCTCCTGGGCCTCAGAGCAGGGCAGGAGGCTTCACACCAAGCCCTGGGAGCAAAGATGACCCCAGGGCATGCTGAGCTCCTGGCAGCTGGGCAGGGCAGGCAGCATGGAGACCCTGAGTCCAGGACAGAGCTGCCAGCACCTAAGCCAGGAGCATCATAACCCTCAGCTCACAAGACAGAGGCCCGGCTCCTCTGAGTGATGCCGCCCAAGCCTACCAGCCCTGGAGACTATCTCCCAGTTCAGCCCTGCTTCCCTGCCCAGGACTGGCCTGCAGCCCCCCCATGCCTCCCTTCCTGCCCCTTGTCACCTCTACTGGCAGTAGGAGCCTAACCTGGGAGACAGGCAAGTGACCATTCTGAACTCTCCATTGCAGCAAAATCCCTTCCCAAAGTCCCCGAAATAAATGCCATGAAGGATGCAACACACCTACCGTGGCGAGGTGCCGCAGGGGGTCACCGACGTACAGCATGGCAGGTGCCAGGGGGCTGGCGACCTGCGGGATGAGGCATGGGGCTGGGTGGCTGGGGAGGGGAGGGGTGGAGTCCCGGCCGCCAGGCAGGTGGACAGAGGGGGAGCAGCTCCGCACTAGGGCGGCAGGAGCCAAGGATGCTCTGGAACATGCGGGTCTTCTGTTGGCATTTTCGCCCTTCCCATCTCCCTTAGTTCTGTCAACTGGCTGCATCTAACAACAAAACCCACGGCCCACCCCTTTATCCCTCATGACTATTCATCCGCGTGCAGGGCAGGCCTCAGCTTGCCCAGTGATGTGTTGGGCCGCACCAAGGAGGCTGCACAGGAGGGGCGGGGATGCCGGGTCAGCGCCGGCTCCATGATTAAACCCCTCCAGGGATCTGCTGCAGACACTCGGGCCCAGGGAGGGCTCTGGGGGCCCCAGGCCCTCTCCTCCCAAGCAGGCTCCGCCCCTGAGCACCAGGGATGAGCCCTGGCCCTTAAGACGCGGTAGACACGGCTGGGTCACCCCGAGGGAAGAGATGATGCCGCCGCCCTTAGAGACCTAGGCAGAGCCAGTCTCCCTCCTGCCAGGGCACTTAGTGGTCCAAGGGGCCACTGAGGGCTGAACAGAGAGGACAGCCACAGAGAAGGCCGGTGTCCCTGCTGATGAGGAAAAGCAGGCCTGCTGTGGCCTGCCACCCACCACCCACCCACAGTGGGCCAGGCCCAAGAGCTCTGCCCACGGTGCTGCTGACCTTGTCCCAGCACTTCCCAAGCCACCAGGAGCAAGGATGCAGCCACCGCCATCCCAGAGCCCAGAGGATGGTGGCCCACACAGTACAGCCACTGGGGGCCTGGGCACGGTGGGGCCCTGCAGCAGTGGCCGCCTAGCATGAGCTTTGCAGTGGTTAATTTCAGGAATGTCCAAATTTCCATTCTATTTTAGGATCTTTGGTGCAAAGCTGCCCTTGGCAGAGAGGCCTGAAATACCTCCAGAAGCAGCCAGCATCAATCTCAAGCGGACCCTGTGAAGCCCCCAAAGAACAGCAGCTTTAGCACCATGACAAGTTTAAAACTCTGATAGGAGCTGAAAAGACAATGCAACACCCTCTTCTTCCCATCTTGCCAAACCCAACTCCCTGCCTCTCTCTCCTTTTCTCCATTTTCCCTTTCATCTCTTGGTTTGTTTGTCCTAAGATCTGGCAGGGGCATCGCTCCCCAGAGAGCTGCACAGCTGGGCTCAGGGCAGAGAGTGGCTTCGCCCAAGGTCACCAGAGGAGTCTGGAGGACCCGCCCAGGCCCAGGATGGCATCCAGGCTCTGTGCCCTAAGGGGTTGGGGCAGGGAGGGCCCAGCTCAGGGCCCAGGGGGAGGCATATGGACTCCCAACCCTGCAAGGCTCTCCCACTCCCACTGGGCAGGTCCACATCCCTCACAATGAGACAAGTGAGGAAAGTCCAGTTTTGTTTGCTAGACAATGTTCAGGAATGCGGTCTTTGGGGACACACATGCTGGGGGTCTGCAGTTTCGCCCCAGTAGGGAGAGGTCTGCAGATGAGAAGACCCCGGGGCCTAACCATGTGTCCCGGCACTGTCATGGGGCCTTGCTGCCGAGATGTTCTGGGGGGTGGGAGCTCCTTCTGCTTTCAGAATCTGGGAGGTGGGCTCCCCAGGTGTGCAGGGACACTCAGAGCCAGGTGGTGAGGGCCTGGGTTCGACTCCCCTCTCCACAGGGCAGTGTGTGACAATGAGCAAACCCCAGCCTCCCTGCAGCCAGCCCAGGGTCCTTGCTTGTCAAGAGAGATTGACTATAGCTGGGCGTTGTGGTGGGTGCCTGCAGTCCCCCCTACTTGGGAGGCTGAGGAAAGAGAATCACTTAGCCCAAGAGTTTTAGGTTGCTGTGAGCTGTGACACCACAGCACTCTACCGAGGGTGACAAAATGAGACTCTGTCTCAAAAAAAAAGAGAGATGGACTAAAGAAGAGACCCAGGTGTGTCCGATGGAGGGGCTGGCCTGGGAAGTCAGGCCGTCGTCTTCTTTTTTAGATTTTACTAGTATTTTTTCAATTTTGGATATTATGAGGATACACACGTTTTATACTTAAAATGTACAGCTGTCTTCTTAATCATGCTGGTTTTATGAACTGCCGAAAGGAAATAGCAAAGGGAAGAGGAATCGAGGTGGGAAGGATGCCCAGACCAGCTTTGGTTGGAGAGCTGCGTCCGTGCTCAGAGAGGGGATGAGGCAGAGGACGGCACTGCCCCCCTCCCCCGGCTGCAGGCCCCAGCGAGGCTCAGCTGCACGCTTCCAACCAGGCTCTGCCCTAGTGCCACTAACTTCCCATGAACCTTCCCAAAGTCCTGGCCATTGGGCAGACAGGGATGGGGCTGGGAGCGGTTCTCTTCCCATTGTGACCCTCAGTAGCCACCTCCAGGTGGTCTCAAGGGGCCCTCAGCACCTGCTGGAGTTAGCAGTGACCAGGTAGGCATCAGTGCCTCCATGGCCATGCATTGCCCAGCACCCCATGCTCAGAGGGACAGGGGAACATGTTGCCTGGGTACCCGAAATATATTGGGTCAGGGCCAAACTCATACACAGTCCCCGTGGGGCAGCTGGCTTTTTGCCACCCCCTGGAAGAGGCCACAGATGCTCAGAGGGGCTCTGGGACCCGGGGGGACTGACTGCAGTTGAGGTCTGTGTCAACACAAAGTGTCTGGTCACTGAAGCCTGTCCAAGGAAGGGTAGTGAGGCCTCACCAGTGGTGCCGGGGGGCTGGGGTTCTTGAAGCCCACCACTCTTTCTTCTCCTGGGTCTGGGGAGCAACAAAGTCAGGAGGGCCTCCCCTGCTGCCCTCTGGGTCTCAAGCCCCTAGGTGTCAGAGGTTCTAGTCCCCAGGCATCTGTCCTGCTACTCGGCTCCCTGGGGCTCTGGGCAGGGCCAGCTGTCTGTCCCCGCCTGTTGTGGATCCACCCTCTGGTGGCACACCTGCCCACAGCAGCTGTCACCAGAGAAAGGCGCCAGGAGAGGCGGGAAATCGGGGAGGCTTTAGGGAGAGGGGAGGGTGGAGGAGAGCAGAAGGGACCCCTGCCTCTCTCTTCTGCCCTGCTCCAGTTCCGTCCTCCTTTTCCTGCTTCCTAAGAGGCAGCAGCAGCAGCAGCAGCCTCAGCTGCCAGTGCCCTGTCCTGGCTTTGTCCAAGGGATGCTGACACGGGGGGGGGGGGGGGAAGGAACCCGCCCAAAGCCCAGACCTAGCACTGGGGGAGAGTGAGGACTCCTGCCCCCAAGGTTGCAAGCCCATGACCGCCTCAGCCGCTGGCAGGTAGCTGAGGTGGCCCAGAGACCAGGAGGCTGGGTGAGGGGTGGGGCTGAGGCATCTGGGGCCAGATTTCCTGGGGTCAGAACCCACCCCTGCCCTTCATAGCTGTGCAGCCTTTGGGGAATCATTTAACCCTCTGAGCCTCAGTTTCCTCATCTGGCACTGAGTGGATCTAAGTTGTCTGCAATCCTGGGCCCATGGGAGCACGTGACACACTGGGCGTGGTGGTGGAGGGGGATGGGTAAGAAGCTGCTACTCCTATAGGGCTCCTGCCTCTGCCCCACCCCCAGTCAGCCCAGTTTCAGAGTAAGGACACAAGAGGCCCAGGGGCTGGCGCCACCCTGCCCTCCTCCCGCTGGTCACTGGGCAGGGCTTCAGGCATCATGCGGGGCATGTGATGGTCAGCCTTCTGCTTGTGGCCACCAGCACTGCTCAGGACCCCGCGCCAGTCCCCGAAAGGAGCCAATCTACCATTCTAGGTGGGGGAGACCCAAGTCTCCCAGTCACGGAGGGCGTCCATCACTGCACAGGACCAACATCCTGTCCACTCAAGGCCTATGCTGCCTAAACGGAGCCCCACAGCCCTGTGGGGGCAGCCAGATGCCCGTCAGCATGAAGGGCCACATGGCCAAAGCGAGCCCCATGGGGCAGATGGGGACAGGAGCATGTGGCACCTGTGTAAACAGGCTCCTTCCTGAGCCATGAGCTCCGAGGCCACCAGAGCCTGGAGCCTCTCCTGGGCTCAAGTGTCCTCATCCCTTGGCCTTCCAGAATGCTGGGACTGCAGGTATGAGCCACTGCCACAACATCTCCAAACCAGGTCCAGGTCCCCCCACCCTCAGCTACCTCCTTGGCCTCCCAGGCTGGACTTTAGAACGATGCCCCCCAGGTCAGCTCCAGTCCCCATCCCAGGCCCTGGACTCAGCGGGCAGGAAGGTCACTCTCAGGGCCACTAAGCACAGGTGCCCAGCAGCCAGGCTGCCATGCCCGGCCAGTCCTCATTGTTTCCTGAGCCATGGTCTTGGCACCTGGCACTGCCATGGGAACTGAAGCGGGGACAGCATGCTGTTGAACCAATGGCCTCCAGGGGACCAGGCACCAGGTCAGGATGAGACTTGTGGAAGGGAGAGGCTGGGCCTAAGACGGGGTCAGGGGGTGTCAGCCTGGGCCAGGGAAATACGATGAAACTTTGACACCACCACCTCCCCCAACTTCAGAACTTCCCTTGTTTTACCATTTGCTCCTTGAAGACAAGGGGCCTTACCCCTCCTGTCCAGGTCCCCATCCTAGACATCAGTGTCACCCAGTGTCTGGGACACCTAAGAGTTAGCCTCTATGCTCCAGGGAATCCCCACCACCATGCTCTGAGCTGTGCACCCCGGAATTCCACACTTGGCTTCATCACAAGGCATGTTGCTGCCCATCTGATTTGGCTGTCTGGCTACGAGATGCAAGGCCCCAGCCTCACCACCCCATGGCTAAGGAGCAGCGTGTCCCAGCAGGAAAGAGCTCCGAGTATCCTGGCCCTACACGCTCAGCACCAGGGTGAAGGGGTGTGGCACAGGTCACCCTCAGGAGCCTAGAAATGCCCCTATGCCTTCCTCATGCAGGCCCTCCCATGGAAGGTCTGTGGGACTTAGTGGCCCTTTGTCCAGGGGTCAGGAGAGGCTTGGAAACTTAGGAGGCAGACACCATGCAAACCCCTGCCCCGGGGTCCTCCCATTCCATGCCCAGTTTTTCTGCCTTAGTTCCCCAGTGGTAAAATGGGAGCATGGCAGGTGCTGGTACTGGCGAACTATTTCCGCCAGGACGGCCCTGAGTTG
The DNA here is from genome assembly GCA_963574655.1 of Perodicticus potto. Lineage (NCBI taxonomy): Eukaryota > Metazoa > Chordata > Mammalia > Primates > Lorisidae > Perodicticus > Perodicticus potto. The sequence continues at coordinate 35,172 of CAUYRH010139876.1, forward strand.
GGCGGCCAGGACAAGCAGGCAGAGCCTCAGATCCCACCCAAGGGGCTCCTCAGAGCAACAGACATCCCAGAGGGCTACACCATATGCCCACCCCTGGGGCTGTCCAGGCGGGGCCTGCTCCGACCCCACAGGCTCGGCACCAACCTGGCCCCCATGGCAGAGCCCCTCGCCTTCCCCACCCCACTTTGCTCTGCCCTTTCTCCTGACTGAAGCCCTGAGCCAGAGCCCCAGGTGTCTGGGCCACCCCTGCATACCTCGGACAGGTGTGTGTTGGGTGACTGGGGGTCGGGTATAGGAAAGAGGAGAACCAGGCCCCTCTGGCCTCAGAGCCTGCCTGGTGCTGGCACTCGGTGGGATGCTCGACCCTGATCCAGACACGCCCTTTCTGAAATGTCTGCTCAGTTTGGGTTTTTCCATTTGGCATAGCCAAATTCCTTGGACAAGTCCCCACCTGAGGAACCCCCAGGGCCTGGGCAACCAGCCTATGGGCAGAATGGACCAGCTGGGTGGCCCAGTCGGGAATGGCCCCTGGGGGGGTCCTTGTCCCCTTCGTGTGTGCACTGCCACCTGTCATCAATCTCCTGGCACAACCAGACAGGGCCCCCACCAGCTACCATGGCCTTGCCTTTGTGCTAGGAGGGGCACCCAGCGTGACAGAGCCTGAGACATCACAGGGTGGCCCCTCGGCCCAGAAGGGAGGGAGGGCCCACCAAGATGGGGCTCAAGGGCCTCACAGCTCCAACCCCCTGACTGGACCCCTTCCTATAGGGGCCATGGCACTCCATCCCATCCCAGCCTGCTCCAGGGGACTGGCATGTGCCACTCAGGCCAATCAGGGGCATGGCGTTGCTTTAGGATCCGGCACATGACATGTTCAGACTGACAAGGGGCAGGCCTGCTGAGCTATAGGAAGCGAGGGTCCCCCTCCGCAGGGGTGGTGATGCTGAGAGGTTGCCTATGCTCAAAGCCACCTAGGTGAAGCAGAGCAAAAGATGGAGCAAGAAAGCTGCAGAGCACCTAGATCCAGCCATGCCTGTGGATCTTCCTTCACCTAGATCCAGCCATGCCTGCAGGCCTTCCTTCACCTAGATCCAGCCATGCCTGCAGACCTTCCTTCACCTAGATCCAGCCATGCCTGCAGCCCTTCCTTCACCTAGACCCAGCCATGCCTGCAGTTCGTCCTAATCCTAGATCCAACCATGCTTGAATCCATTCCCACCTTCAGACTGACAGATACATGAGCTGACAGGTTTTCTATTTTGCAGTTTGAAGTGTCCTGACAAATGCACAGGGAAGCTGTACACTCGCTTTCTGATTCTGTCATCTCTCAAAACAAGCCAGGCCACGTTTCCTGCCCCCACTCACCATGACAGAAGTGCTCATTCCCTCCAAGTGAAAGACGTCCATGCTGGTCTCCTCGCTGCCCACCAGCTCACTGTTGCCCCGGCTTGACTGAGGAAGGTCAAAGTAGGTGCTGTCTGGCTCCCTGGGCAGAGGAGAGGGAAACCACAGCCATCAGCCCCCACCTGGGCAGCAGCTGCAGCCCTCCTCACCCAGCCTACACTCCTGGTGGGGCCAACTGTCCCCAGGCCCTCAGCTCTCACCCCCTCCCACCTCTTCCCTGTCCTCTGCCTGCTTCTCCAGGGCTGATGTGAGTGCCAGGGAGGCGTGGCCACATGTGGGCTCTGTCCGGTCACAAGCCCTCTTGAGCGCTGGTCAAGGGAAAGAATTCAGATTCTAGATTCTATATCTCCAGGAGAAGGCCCAAGACAGTGGTCCCTCTTACCTATACCTCTCTCCAGCCCTGCTCCTGATCCACAGCTGAGCATAGCCGAGGCTAGCCCAAGACCCTGTCAGCCCAGTGTGGGTGGATGAGGCTAGCCCAGAGTCCAGCCCAGGCAGTCCCCTCTTCTCCGGCCAGTGGAGATACTCACAAAGAGCTCCAGAGGTGCTCGAATGTGGCTCCCTCATCGGGGGAGGTGGCAGTGGACTGGGCCATCTTCCCCCACGCTGCTGCCCCACAGGAACTCACTCTGGAGAAAGAAAGGCAGATGAGCCTTTGGAATTGTCACCCTCTATCCCCACCTGGCACACTTGGGAGGTGGGTGGTGGGGGCTGCCTAGGACATCCTTTGTGCCCTGGCAGGTGTCCCCAACCTGGCCCCCCATACGCCATCTCCTCTCTCACATCATGCGGCCCATTCCCCAGAACAGTAAACTGAGGCTCAGGTGGGAAGCTGGAGAGCTTGGCCTCAGAGAAGCAGGTATGATTCAGGCCCTGGCGGGCAGGAACTTCTCAGAGCTGCTTGCCCAGGAAATGGGGTGACAGCAGCACCCCCCAGTGGGGATACTGTGGGGCCTTTCAGAGCAACATTAACATCCTTGAGGTGTCCAGGTCACTGTAAGCGAGTGAGATGTGTGGGTGATACTGTCACCAGGTTTGGAGCCTCCCTGATGGTCCAGGAAGAACATGTGTGGGGGACACTCGAAGGCTGAGCAGAGCCCCAGCTTGGAGCCTTGCCGTGGGCCACCAGCCAGCCTGTCACCAGAGCCAGGATTTCCCCTGCAGCCCCTACCCCAGCAAGAAGCTCCCCCAAGACCAAGAACCTGAAACTGCTCTGTCACTGGGGCTGGTCACTGCATGGTGGCCCCTTCTCCACAGAGATGCTCAAGATCATGGTGCCCAGACCCACTGGTCTCTGTCCCCTCTGAAGGCCTCTGTGCTCATCTTCCAGTGGCCTGTCACCTAGGAGGTGACAATGACCAGGCCAGGCTCAGAGGGGCCCCTTGTCTTGCAGGGAGGGGTAGAGGGCAGGGAAACCCATGCCTGCTGATCCCCTCTGCCCCCCTACTTGGCAGAGGCAACCTCTCCCCTGGGCCAGCCTCCTAGGCCTTCAGTGGGGGGTCAAAAGAATCACCTCTGCCACCGTCCTGCGGTGCCCAAGCAGGCAGGCCCAGACCTGCCCATGGCCAGCAGGACTGGGAGGGCATGGCCTACAATCTGTCCCTCCCTTTTGTCTGTCCCCAGGCAGGTGGGAGCTGATGGAGGGCCATGGCACACTCCTGGGGCCACCACATGCTGGACTACCAGTCCCCAGAGAAGTCATAGGAGCTGGGAGGGCCACTACAGGGGCCTGGCTAGGCATGGGGGAGGGGGGCCGGAGGGCTGGGGTGTAGCTGGTGCACAACGACTGCCCAGTACAGCTTAGAGAGCACTGGCCACAAGCCGACACTCGTCAGACTCAGGGCAGCCTGTGCATGTCACCATGTCACCTTCAGGAGACTGGCACCCATGGAAGTTAAGTGACTTGCTAGAGGTCACAAAGCTATGTCTGCAGGAATGAATGACCGAGTGGTTATTTGGAAATTAACTTAGTCACCATCTCACACTCCCTATGCCTCACCATCCATGTACACTGGCAGGTCTCCCATCTGGGACTGAGCTGCCCAGACCTCAGGAGAGCTGACGGTGAGGCGCAGAGCTGTCATCCTGGCAATTTAGAGCAGGATGGCCCTGACAGGAGGTGGAACCGTGGGCCTAGGGACAGCAGGCTGGGCAGAATCCCACCCTTGCCCACACCCCCCGGCAGGCCCTTTGGGGAGGAGCAGGAGGTCTGGGAGGGCCAGGAGGGGCAGGCTGGCAGAGCTGAGATTCTGTGGAGCCAAGAGGCCTCTAAGGAGGTCTGCCCCCCAGAGGCGGCCCTCACTCTGCAGGTGGACACACTCCAGAGGCGGCCCTCACTCTGCAGGTGGACACCCCCCAGAGGTGGCCCTCACTCTGCAGGTGGATACCCCCCAGAGGCGGCCCTCACTCTGCAGGTGGACACACTCCAGAGGCGTCCCTCACTCTGCAGGTGGACACTCCCCAGAGGTGGCCCTCACTCTGCAGGTGGATACCCCCAGAGGCGGCCCTCACTCTGCAGGTGGACACACTCCAGAGGCGGCCCTCACTCTGCAGGTGGACACCCCCCA
>CAUYRH010139877.1:0-24923 GCA_963574655.1 Perodicticus potto
CCTAAAATAAATACCTTCCGTTTTTATTATAGAATAGCTGAATGACCTTAGAAAATGTTTCTTCGGCTCGGCGCCTGTGGCTCAGCGGGCTAAGGCGCCAGCCACGTACACCTGAGATGGCGGGTTCGAATCCAGCCCGGGCCCGCCAAACAACAATGGTGGCTGCAACCAAAAAATGGCCAGGCGTTGTGGCGGGCGCCTGTAGTCCCAGCTACTTGGGAGGCGGAGACAGGAGACTCGCTTGAGCCCAAGAATTGGAGGTTGCTGTGAGCTGTGATGCCACAGCACTCTATCCAGGGTGACAGCTTGAGGCTCTGTCTCAAAAAAAAAAAAAGAAAATGTTTCTTCTTACCGAATACATTTCCGTTGCAAGTTATCACCTTTTGTATTCTACTTCAAAGAGAGTCAGGAATACGATTAGGATTGATGACACTACTCAAACAAGTGAACCGCATAGGTTAGGATTATGTGAGACTTTTCATCAGGTAATCTTTGTGTACTTTTCCAAATCTTTCCCCAGATTTTTTTTTTTTTTTTTCCCTGTGTGATAGATTGAAAAGGTTGAGAAACCCACAAGGTAACTGTTCGGTTGTTTGTAATTGGTTTGACGTTCCCAGGGTTTTATAGAAAATTGAGTATAGGCACAGTTAACAAGTCAATAGTACTAAACACTGGCCCTGCTCAGTGTCAGCTGGGTAATGATGACAGAAGGGTGTGAGGATGGGAACACTCTGCTTTCCTTCTGCCTATGAGCACTCACTCCTGTTATTTCTGCATTTGTTTTTCCTTCCCCTTCCTATATGTATAGCCTTGCTGAAAAATTAAGATCTCTGACCGTACTGAAGAAAGGAGTTGGAGAACTTTTTCCATCATGCCTAGTAAAACTCCAGCTTAGGCAATCCATGTGCTAAATGTCAGGTGTTCAGAATTTGGAATAAAATTTCATAAAAAATCTGATGCAGTACCACAGTTGAGTTTGCACGCTTTGTCTTTTCCAATCCATATTATAGTTGAGCTCTGATACTAAAGGTAAGACAGTAGTATTAGTGCTAATCATTCACCAACTGTTCACTGGCTTTAGGCAGTCTTAAGGACTATTGGCATTGATAAGAGAGCCGTGGCGACATTATAGCTCGCAGCAATCTCAAACTCTTGGGCTTGAGCAATCCTCTTGCTTTAGACTCCTAAGTAGCTGGGACTTCAGGTGTGTGCTACTGTGCCTGGCAGTTTTTCTATTTTTTAATTTAATTTAATTTTTTTTTTTGAGACAGAGCCTCAAGCTGTCACCCTGGTTAGAGTGCTGTGGCAACACAGCTCACAGCAACCTCCAATTCCTGGGCTCAAGCGAGTCTCCTGCCTCCGCCTCCCAAGTAGCTGGGACTACAGGCGCCCGCCACAATGCCTGGCCATTTTCTGGTTGTAGCCGTCATTGTTCTTTGGCAGGCCCAGGCTGGATACGAACCCGCCAGCTCAGGTGTACGTGGCTGGCGCGTTAGCCTGTTGAGCCACAGGCACTGAGCCCAGTTTTTCTATTTTTAACAGAAGTGGGATCTCCTCCTTTCTTGCTCAGGCTGGTCTTAAACTCCTTAGCTCAAACAATACCATGTGCCTTGGCCTCCCAGAGAGCTAGGTGTGAGCCACTACACCTGGCCTTCACTATTATTTATCTTATTTAATAAATGTTTGTATTTGTGCATATAAAAACATTAAAACATAGAAAAGGTAGCATAAAAGTGAGAGAGTGGTGAGTGAATTTGAAGGCCTAGGAAGTTATTTAATGCTACTGTTGATTTCATAAATAGTGTACACTTAGGCTATATTAGATTCATATAAAAATATTTTCCTTATTCAATAATAAATTAATCTTAGCTTACTTTAACTTTTCTACCTCATAAACTTTACAGTTTTTTGTGGTTTTGGCTTTTTTAGACTGAATGATTAGAAGCAATGTTTTAAAACTTTCTGACTCTTCTATATGATGCTTAGATTAAAACATAAACACATTGTGTCGCTGTACAACAATATTTTCTTTATGTCCTCATAAATTTCAGGTTAACAAATTATTTTTGTTTGAACTTTTTTGTGAAAAACTAAGACATAAACACGTGTCAGCCTAGACCTACACAGGTCAGAATCATCCCTATCACTGTCTTCCAGCCCACATCTCGTCTCCCTAGAAGGTCTTCGTGGGCAATGACAGGCATGAAGCCATCATCTCCTGTGGTAACGATGCCTTCTGCATACCTACTGAAGGACCTGCCTGAGGCTGTCTTACAGTTAACATTTTTTTTTAATCATTAGGAGTAGTACACTCTAAAATTATGACAAAAAGTATAGTAAGTACATAAACCAGTAACATACTTATTATCCTTATCAAGTATCATATACTGTGTATAATTTCACGTGCAAGCTAGACTTGTCTACAGCCAGTAGCACTGCAGGTTTGTTTCCAGCAGCATTATTCCAAACACTTGAGTCACGTGTTGTGCTACAACATTAAGGTGATGGTGATGTCACTAGATGGTAGGGATTTTTTAGCTCCATTATAAGCTTATGGTATTATCATTGTATATGCAGTCCATTGTTGACCGAAATGATGTTATGCAGTGCATGACTGTAATTCATTTAATCCTCATAACAACCCCCTTGAGACAGATGCTCTTTATTAGTCTTTAATATATAAGTGGGGACACTGAGGCACAGGCCTATTTGGGTAAGACGTGGTGTTAACCCAAGAGTGCACAGCTTGTAAGTGGCAAAACTGCAGTTCAGACCCTTGATTGGTCCCACGGTGGAGTGGGAGTTTAGAAATCCCTGCACTGGGTTGCGGTTTATGTTTTGTCTCTGTGAGCATGTTCCTCTTTTTCATGTCAGGTTCCAAGTGCTTCCTCTACGGTGTGGGGGGCCCCTCCGCTCTGTGGAAATGTGAGGTGATGTGTAAAAGCTGGGTATCTATAAATGTCACCATGAACCTTTCTTCATTTTTTGAAAAGCTAGTTCTTAGAAAACTAAAGCGAAAGAACAGCTTCGACCAGGTGTCCTCAAACTTTTTAAACAGGGGCCCAATTCTCTGTCCCTCAGACTGTTGGAGAGCCGGACTATAGTTTAAAAAAAAAAACTATGAACAAATTCCTATGCACACTGCATGTAACTTATTTTGAAGTAAAAAACAAAATGGGAACAAATAGAATTCACACCAACGCATGTGGCCCGTGGGCTGTATAGTTTGAGGACCCTGGGCTTAGACCTTAAATTAATGATCTTACTCGTAAGATCTGCTTATAGGGTGGATAACAAGTCTGGGCAACTTTCTGCTACTTCAAAGTACTGTTCGTCCTGAGCTCTCTCACACCCTGCTGTCCACTCTCCATCGCTGTGTTCTTATAGAGAAGCCTGTAGGTTTGTACTTAGCATTCTCCATCCAATGAGCCCTTTATTATGATAAAATTTATATTTATAAAAATTATAATTCCACCCAGTGAGCCCCAAAACTACCAAGTACACATGCTTAACAAGCTGAGTGGGCACGGGAGCCTACTCTGAATGACCACGTTCCTATCTGTAGAGGTCAGGACGTTTTCCCGGTTGAATCACTTTTACTCTACATTTAATTGACTCTCCAGATGTCATAGTCACACATACGTATTATGTCACTCACTTTACAAAATATTTATCTCATTTAGACTTGTGTTGGTTTGTCCAAAAGTTTCAATACCTGATTATAGTAATGCCAACCATCTTTTTTTTTTTTTGGTAGAGTCTCACTTTTTTGCCCTCGGTAGAGTGCCGTGGCGTCACACAGCTCACAGCAACCTCCAGCTCCTGGGCTTAGGCGATTCTCTGGCCTCAGGCTCCCGAGTAGCTGGGACTACAGGCACCTGCCACAATGCCCGGCTATTTTTCTGTTTTGCAGTTTGGCCGAGGCCGGGTTTGAACCCGCCACCTTTGGTATATGGGGCTGGTACCCTAGTCGATGAGCCACAGGCACCGCCCAATGCCAACCATCTTTAACTCACTTGATCACACAGCGATCTATTTTCTTTCTTTTTCTGTTTTATTAAAAATTGTTGTTATGGGGGCTGGCTGCAGGGGCTCATGCCTGTAATCTGTGAGACCTAGGCAGGAGGATCCCTTGAGCTCAGGAGTTTAAGAGCAGCCTGAGCAAGAGACAGACCCTGTCTCTACTAAAAGTAGAACAATTAACTGGGGGTTGTGGTGGGCGCTTGTAGTATGTATCAGCTACTCACTCGGGATGCTGAGGCAAGAGGATCCCTTGAGTCCAGGAGTTTGAGGTTGCTGTGAGCTATGATGATGCCATGGCACTCTACCCAGGGGAACAGAGTGAGACCTTGTCTCAAAAACAAAAAAACGCTGCTATGGCCCAATGTACTGATTTTATCACCTATTAAGTCATAAACGGGCCTTTGAAAATTGCTGCCTGTAAACCAATCCCTGTCCACAGACCATTGCTTATGATGAGATAAAGAGCTTGCTTCTTTGATCATAGAAGTTTTGCGGTGAAAAAACTAAATAAGGTGCTCAGTGACATGGTTCATTTATATTCTCAAATTCCTTGCTTCTCAGGGACCTGTAACAAATAGGTCAGGGGTTGGCACTTTGAGTAGCACTGCCTATGGGTACCACAAAACTTCCCTTGCCACCTGCTTCTAACAAGCATGACTATCAGGTCTCCAAACACCCAGTAGATTTGCAACTAGGATGCTAATTTAATAAATGAAATTAAACTCAGCAGCCTGGTGCCATTTAGTATAGGACCCGGTAACTGCCAAAAAGAATCTGGGAATAAAACTTTTGAGAATGAAAAGATCACAAGTTGGGGATCAGACCTGGTTTTGATTCTGGCTTTGCTGTGTGACTTCTCTTGAGGTTCTTTCCCCCAGGCTATGGAGTGGGGATCCTTATAGGATTAGGAGTGATTTTTATGTAAAATACCCAGCATAATAGATGCTTATTGTTGTGAGGAAGAATTATGAAATGAGAAAGAAAGTCTGAATACAGAAAAATAGGAGTCACTGGTTGTATTAAGTAATAAAAAGTGTGACATGAGACTGTGGTTCAGGGGAACACAGGAAGAGAAACACAGGAACAGAATAACTCAGATTCCAGAATTAATTTTTTAAGGTAAAAATCTAGAACGATTAGGAGAAAATAAGACTGAATGTTTCTAAAATGTGAGAGGATGTAAAGAGATGGGGGCTTTTTTTTTGAGACAGAGTCTCACTTTGTCCTCAGTAGAGTGCTGTGGCGTCATAACTCATAGCAACCTCTGACTTTGGGCTCAAGCAATCCTCTTGCCCTAGCCTTCCGAGTAGCTGGGACTACATGCACCTGGCACCCGGTTTTGCTGTGGCTCAGGTTGGTCTCCAACCCGTGAGCTCAATCCACCCGCCTTGGCCTCCCAAGTGCCAGGATTATAGCATGAGATGGGTGCTTTCTTCTTAAAGAAGAAACTGCCATCTTCAAAATAATGGGAAAAATTTGACTACCTAAAATATGTAGCATTTAAAAGCATAATCCAAATAGAGACCACAAAAGTAAGAGGAAAAATATTTAAAATAAAATTGCTATTCTGTGTATATCAAACTTTGGTGGATGGAGAAAATAAAGACCATCCATTAATGGCAGTTTATATTAGAGACATAATCAAGGAAATAAAAAGTTGAGAGTGCAAAAAATCAGTTTGGAAAAAAGTTGAGCAAGCAAAAACAATGAAAAAAAACAATTCCACTCAGTTCAGTGAATAGAGGATGTTCGATCTCCTGCTAATTAATCGTCCTTTGAACTAGAGCCTGGGAGTTATTAATGATCTAGAAAAAGTTGATGAAGGTCCTCATTCTCCCTTTAGTAGTATGTGTGTGTAGGTGAAAGGGAAATCAATGATGAAATTAAACCTAGAGTAACAGGAATAAAAAAATGTAACTGGAAAATATGCTCTATGCAGATCTTTGATCCATATATAAATGATTATTTCTTGTACATCTCTGTGGGGATTGCCTGTGCCACAGCATCTGCACCTGCCGTGTGAACACCTGACCACCGTGGAGTCCAGGTATTAAACAAGTCCGAGGCCAGCCCACTGAGAGCTGGGAGTGATGCGGGGAGTTTCTCACGTGAGTTGTATTTGAGTTCGGAGGAGGGTGAGAGAAGAGCCTTATAGAATAAAGGCAGAGCATATATGTGTCATTCTGAAAGTTTTGAAATAAACAAAAATCAAGGAATGTGAAGTCTACAGAAGGAAACGAAGGAAGCCCTCCCAACAACACTAACAAACCGGGCAAGTTGAGGCGTGGTGTTCAATGAACCGTAACAGTCTGTCTCAATACTTAAGTAGTCTTTCAGACTCTGGTAAGAAATTGGATTTTATCTTAAATATAGCAGAATGATACTGAAGGCTTTAAGGCAGGGGAGTAAGGAGATCTGGTTCATATTTTAAATTAACTTGTGCAACTGCGTGGGGGTTGAACTGGAGGCGATGGTAGTGGTTTGGACAGTGTGTGAGACAGAAGGGAGCAGATCCATGGGATATTCTGAGGGTGGTGTAGGAGTAGGGGGTTAAGGGAAAGGGAAGGATCAAGCATGATTTGTCAGAACTTCCCCTCCTCCCCACCCCCCTTTAGATCCAGTCTCACTCTGTTGCCCTGGGTAGAGTGCTATAGTATCATCACAGCTCACAGCATCCTCATTCTTTTGGGCTCAGGTGATCCTCTTGCCTCAGCCTCCCAAGTAGCTGGGACTACAGGCACCTGCCACAACACCCAGCTATTTTTTGTTGTTGTTGTAGTTGTCATTGTTATTTTGGCAGGCCTGGGCTGTGTTTGAACCCACCAGCTCTGGTATATGAAGCTGGCACCCTAGCCGCTGAGCTACAGGTGCCAAGCCAAGCCTAAATGTTGTTAAGCTATAAAAAATATTCATTGAAAACACTGGAAAATCTGGTATTATTGAATGAGAAAGTTCATCTTGCTGAGGACACACACACACAAAAAAAATTTTTTTTTTTTTGGAGACAGAGTCTCACTTTGTTGCTCTCAGTAGAGTGCTGTAGTGTCATAGCTCACAGCAACCTCAAGCTCCTGGGTTTAAGCGATCTCTTGCCTCAAGCTCCCAAGTACCTGGGACTACAGGTACCTGCCACAACGCCCGGCTATTTTTTTTCTATTTTTAGTCTTGCTCTTGCTCAGGCTGGTCTCAAACTCCTGAGCTCAAGGGATCCGCCCACTTTGGCTTCTCAAAGTGCTAGAATTGTAGGTGTGAGCCACTACACCTACAATGCCGGGCTTGTCAGAATTATTTCTTGTCAAAAATGACAACCTAAAAAAATTGGCGTTTTCGAGCATTCTGAACTTTGCGTCTTCTCTTGTTCTGCAGTCTTTTTGTGCCTTTGGCCTGCCCTTTCTTTTCTTCTTCCCCCTCCCTGCCATTCCCTTCTCCATTTGTGAGTCTCTTCCATGGTTTATTTTCCCATTTTCAGCTCTAGATTTTTTCTACTTTTTCCTTTTAAACACTATTCTTCATATCACTTTAATCTCCTTTCCGCAGATAACTGATGGTTAAAAATCTCTGGCTCTGATCTTTACCTGCCCCCCCGTGTGCAGACTTTGTTTAGTTCATCTTCTAATTTCTAGAATATCTAAAATACCATTTTTTTTCTTACCTTAAAAAGGTTTCCTCTCTTGACTTCCCTTTTTGTTTTTAATGGGTCTACTATTTTTTGTTGCCTAGACAGGATAAATTAGAAACTTTGATTCATTATTTATTTATTTTGAGATAGAGTCTCATTATGTCACCCTCAGTAGAGTGCTGTAGTGTCAGAGCTCACAGCAACCTTAAACTCTTGTGCTTAAGTGATTCTCTTGTTTCAGCCTCCCGAGTAGCTGGGACTACAGGCACCTGCCATAACACCGGGCTGTTTTTTTTTTTTTTTTTTTTTTTTTTGTAGAGACAGAGTCTCACTCTATCGCCCTCCATAGAGTAATATGGAGTTATAGCTCACAGCAACCTCCACCTCTTAGGCTTGAGCGATTCTCTTGCCACAGCCTCCCAGGTAGCTGGGACTACAGGCCCCGCCACAGCGCCCGGCTAATTTTTGATGCAGTTCGGCCGGGGCTGGGTTTGAACCCTCCACCCTTGGTATATGGGGCCGGCGCCCTACTCGCTGAGCCAAAGGTGCCGCCCTGGCTGTTTTTTTTTTGGTTGTTGTTGTTGCAGTTGTCATTGTTGTTTAGCTGGCCTGGGCCAGGTTCGAACCCTCCAGCCTTGGTGTAGTGGTTGGCGCCCTACCCACTGAGCTATGGGTGCTGCCCCATTATTTTCCTATGCTGTAATCCATTGTAGAACATCCAGTGTTATTCTCAGGTTGTCAGTGAAGAAGGAGCAGCTTGGAAGGATTGTCACCCTCCCAGGGTCACACAGCTGGTTGCTGGGTGACACCAGTTTGTGAACCCCAGTCTGACTCCAGACCTGTACTCTCATTCACTGTACTGTATACTCTAGGCCCAGGAGGTTTGTGGTAAGGCTTTTCCAGAAGAAACCTAACTCAACCTTGTTTTTAAACTATGCCAAATTCTTACAACTAGCACTACTACTTAGCAGCTGTTGTACTCGCTGCCGTTGAGGGTTTCCTCCATAAGTACCATGCATATATTTTCTCTTTATAGACACACAACAGATTTGCCTCTTTGCTATGCCAGGTCATTTGCAGTCCCCCTTTTGAGGGGGAAGAAGAGAGATGTGATAGTGAGTGATGAGTCCAGGCTCTTTATTTTTTCTTCCCTGCTGATAACAGGAACTAGATCATTTACTCATACTCCTGGAATTATTGAGTTTCATTATTTAAAAGGTAGTGGGCCATCTGGTAAGAACTGGTATTTTAAATTTCATTTCTTTATTATTAGTAAGACTGAAACATTTTTTGGTATTTACTAGTAATTTCTATTTCATTTATAAATTGCATTGATTGTTTATGGTAATTATTTTTAGTATTGACTCTTAGATCTGAAAGTTGGTGGAGATGAACTAAAAGGTATAGTCTTCTAACTGCTCATACCTGTAGTCCTAGTACTTCAGGGGGCTGAGGCAGGAGGATCACTGGAGACCAGAAGTTTGAGACCAGTCTCGGCAACATAGCAAGACTCCATCTTTAGAGGAAAAAAAAATTGGCTGGGTATGGTGGTCCATTTCTGTAGTTCTAGCTTCTTGAGAGGCTGAGGTGGCTGTATCACTTGAGCTCAGGAATTTGAGGTTATAGGGGCCATATTTCAGTCTGGGGGACAGAGTGAGACCTTGTCTTTTAAAAAAAGTCACCCCCAAACTTCGTTGAAGATGTCATAGGTTGATGTATGATTTCCAGGTTTTTAAAGAACTTTCACTTTAACCATGTTATTTTTACATCTGATCTTTACAGATTCCAGAAGTGGTAGGGTACAGTTGCCATTGGGAGATTGAGGCTCAGGTAGAAAACATGTTGGGCCTGAGGTGATGCAGCTATGAGGCTATAGGCAGTCCCTTAGTTACAAACATCCGACTTTTGTATAGCTCACTTCAGAATGTAGGGTATTAAAGGAAGTCCCCAGGTTACAAACATCCGACTGATATATGACTCACACTTACAAACAGAGGCTATGATAGGTAATAGGGAAATGAGCCTGTTCCAACTTACATACAAATTCAACATAAGAACAGCCTATCTCATTCATAACCCAGGGACTGCCTGTGTTTGTACAGAGCCTAAATGCTAGTATAGAGCCTTGTCTTCACCCCAGACACCTCCCTGTATAATGCTGGTAGTGTGGTGAAGGCAGTAGCCCAGATGAAGGCCCCTCAATGACTCTTCTTTGAGGGCAGAACCCAGAGCCTAGAATGTAAGATTCTGGTGTCATCAAACTCCCTGGCTCAAGCCATCCTCCTGCCTCAGCCTCTTGGGTAGTTGGGAGTACAGGTGTGCACTACTACACTTAGCTAAGTTTTCTGTTTTTAGTAGATGAGGTTTTGCTCTTGCTCAGTCTGGTCTGGAACTCCTGAGCTCAAGGGATCCCCTTGCCTTGGCCTCCCACAGTGTTAGGATTGAAGGCATGAGCCGCTGCCTGGCCAGATGTTGCGAGATCCCTTGCGAGATCCATCTGGGGATTCTTCTGAAGCCCACCTCGATAGCGTCTGTCATTTCATTAGCTCAGCCAGTATTTATTTATTTATTTTTATTTATTTATTTTTCTTTTGAGACAGAGCCTCAAGCTGTCACCCTGGATAGAGTGCCGTGGCATCACAGCTCACAGCAACCTCCAATTCCCGGGCTCAAGCGAGTCTCCTGCCTCCGCCTCCCAAGTAGCTGGGACTACAGGCGCCCGCCACAACGCCCGGCCATTTTTTATCTGGTTGCTGCCACCATTGTTGTTTGGCGGGCCCAGGCTGGATTTGAACCCGCCAGCTCAGGTGTACGTGGCTGGTGCCTTAACCCGTTGAGCTACAGGTGCCGAGCCAGCTCAGCCAGTATTAATGGAGCACCTACTCTGTGCCTGTTTTTTTTATTCTAGACTATGTGGTTACAGCAATGAATACAATTAATAGAAAAGTCCATGATCTCAGAGCTTCTGTTCTGGGGCAAGTCGAGCTGCATGGGGGCTCTCCATTCTGACTGCTTGAAATCTAACTCTTTACTTTGCTTTTTGTCTCCTTGCCTTATTCCCCTCTTTCCCACGATCCTTAGATCAACTCTGGACTCCTCTTCATTTTCAATGTTGTGCTACTGAGTTCAACAACCTCAGGTCATCAGGGCCTTCTTTTATTCTTGGTTTCACCATTTCCTAGCTTCCCCCCTGAGATCTACCCTACCCAACACTTCCAGCTGGGAAGTGTTGCTGCTCAGCCCCCAGTGTCCTGTGAGAAATCTCCCCTGTCCCCTTTCTTTCTTGTCGTGACAGCTCCCTGTTGGAATACATTGGATTCTTTTAACACTGGGTTCTGAAATGGGTGTAGAGCACATGGGAATCCCAGTTACACATAATGGGGTCAGTACTCCTTGTGGAGATTGGTTCACCTGAGGTTTGTAGCTTGTACAGTTTTGCAATCTTGCCTTGCAGCCATGGCCACATTCTCTGTTCTCCTGATCCTTATGGTCAGATATCACCCATTTTTATTTTAGCTTTAACTTATTTAAAACTAGTTTATGCTCAGTGGAGAATGTTTAGAAAATACAGAAAAATATGAAGAATATTTTTAAGAGCACTGTTTAAGCTTTTGGGGGGCTTAACTTATAAACTGTTTTATGAGCCATGATACACCTTTCTCATCCTTTCAACCTTTTCAAGTTGACTGTGTGCTTTGTCTGTATATTTTACACCTTCTCTCTCTGAACAGAGTCGGTTTTCAGGCAGCTCAGGATGTGTCAGTTTGCCCCTGGGGGCTGTGGGTGTTGATTCTGCTGCCTAGGGTCTGTCTTGCCCTTGCCCTTGAGGAAGATCTCACAGACTCACTGCCCAACGAGCATGCTAGTTTTCTAGCAGCCAGTTTTCCAGATTGGCTTTGTTTCCTTCCTTCCTCCTGTTGGCTTTTTGTTCCTGGGCATAACTCTCTCTTTTCCTGACATTCTTCTTGGGAAGTGTTTCTTGCCCAGGAACTGTCCATAAACCTCCCCGCTACCCTCCTACTTTTTACTTCGCCTGGACTGTTTCAACATAATCAAGACATTTTGATTATTCAAATGCATTTTATAAGGACATGGTAAAGAAAGGGTCTTGTGGCCCAGCTGTGGCCCGAGCAGTTTTTGTTCCCTACGCTGAGGCAGTATATTACGATGGTTTAGGCCGAGGGCTGATTGCAAGGCTCCATCCTGGCTTTACCCTTTAATGTGGAATGACTTCCCTGTAAAATGCAGCGTGGAAATGTTTACCTAATTTGGAATGGTGAGGGCTCAGTGAACTAATAGGCGGGAAGTGCTCACTTAGAGCAGTGGCCAGCACAGAGGGAGTGCTAAATGAATGTTAAGTGATTGCCTACCCTTACACAATTTGGAGGCACTGCACTTGAAACAATTTTCTAGTTAACTCTGGGTGTTAAAAGTAGCACATGCTGAACACAGTTTGCTCTGTTAAAATATCTCATGAGTATAGGTACTGCCTGCCACAGTTTTTTAGATGGATTGGTTTTTGCATTCAGCGCCTTTTTATGGAATTTTGTGTGTTAATGTAATAACATCTTAAGAAATTTTTCTTTTTCTTTTTGAGATGAGATCTTACTATGTTGCCTAGACTGGTCTCAAACTCTTAGGCTCATATGATCTTCATGCCTCAGTGTCCTGAGTTGCTAGGACTGTAGGTGCACCCTTTAGAAATTATTTTGTCCTTTAAAGGATTTTTTTCCCCCCTTACTGGTCTGTACACACACTGTCACTCATGGTCTCTGCTAACTCACAGCTCCTGTGAGCTGTCTCCAGAGGGACATCAGACTTGTGTCAAGGCCTTCTTGACAAACAAACAAATTTGAACAAAATGAAGCAGACCAATTTGATTCTCTTTAGGATTTTAATTTGGGAAATAAGGAAAAAGCAGTAGGAGTTGATGTTGAAAGAATGCCATGAGCTAGTATAGGGCCCAGGGGCAGCCTATCAGGCAGTGACGCAGTGGACCTGCAGTAAGCCACGATCTGACAGCACGAATTAATGCCAAATAGAAAGATACAAGACTTGCACGTGACAGGGAGAAAAGTCAACGTTCAGAGGGAAGCCGGTTGGTGTTAAGGACAGGGAGATGTACCTTCTCGTGGGGCAAGCTGCTCACATTATTTCTGGGCTCATTTCAATTGTGTTCGCATTTTTTTAGTATTTATTGCTTGCATTCAGAAAGTCATAACATATCAGTTCTATAATATGCGTAGTCTTCCTTATTCCCATCTAAAAGATTCCTTTCATCTTGTTCCTAATGCTGTGAATACCCCTCTGCAGTTGACTTTCTTCAAACCCTCTCCTTCTCCCATGCTGCGTTTGCAGATAGCTTTAATGTTTTTGAGTTTGCCTTCCATTGCACACCTGTGGAATTGGAAGGCAAACTGGACACCTCCGTTCATAGGGAGCATGGGATGGTGATTTCTCTCAGAGGTGGGGTGTGGACTCTTTAGGACGCAAGCTGGGCCCTCTTGGCATTTACCAGACAGCGTGGCTGCTGAGTGAGTACCAGACATCCAGCAAATCATTTGCTCATATTTTGGTGCCATTTCTTCTAGCTTTTGTGCTCCTGGCCTACTTTGGGACACAAAAGAGGAGGGTTTAGCCCTTTTAGCCCTTGTTAGTCTTTTATTTTTACATTAAATTATTTTGAAGAAAATAAATATTGAAGACTTTGAGAGAAATGCAGGAGTTACAATAGTGCCTCTTGATTTGGGTTGAGAATTAAGTTTTTCGTTTGTACTGTGAATGTCAGAGCAGTGGAGAAACTTGTATTCGTGGAGCCAGGTGGATACCTGACATTTAGATCCCTACTAATATTTACTTTGGGCCTAACGTATCTGCTGTGTTTAACAAAGTGACTTGTCTGACATTGCCCCTGCATGTGGGTTTGGTTTTATGTTTGTCTCCCCTTTCTTAGGACATTTTGGAAACTACTTTGCCAAGTTACTATATCTGGTACAAACATGTTTGAACAATACCGTGTTTTGTCATTGAGCTTGACATCCATGGTCGTTAAAAATGATTTCCAAATACCATTCTTATCTGCGTTTTGCTTTTAACCCCTTTTAACCCCTGTTTTTCTACTAGCAAAGAACCACGGTGTGTTAGTTTGCTAGGACTGCTGAAGCAAAGCACCACAGACTGGGCGTCCTCACCTAAATTTGTTGTCTCACAGTTCTGGAGGCCAGAGGTCCAAGACGAAGGTGTCAGCAGGGTTTGCCCCTTCTGAGGACTGAGAGGGAGGGATCAGGTCCAGGCTTCTGTGCTTGGCTTGTGGATGGCTGGCTTCTCCCTCTGTCTGTTCACATTGTCTTCCCCTGGGTATATCTCTGGCCCAAACTTCCCTTTTTATAAGGTGACAAGTAGTATTGGAGTCAGACCCTCCCATTTTAACTGATTACGTGCGTGAAGACCCTCTCTCTAAGTAAGGTCACATTCTGAGGTACTGGGGTTAGGACTTCAACATATGAATTTTGGGGGAACCCAATTCAACCCATAATAGAGGGGAACAGTAACGCCCTGCTAATTACCACAGTACTTCCAAACCAGGCTTTCATGGCCTTAAAAACAAGAAGCTTCAAAAGTAATTGCTATCCTTGGGGAAATTTTTGCACACAGAGCCCAAAATCATTGAATTGAGACCTCTGAGTCTCACTAGTTGTTGACAGTTTCCAGAAAACCTTTAAAAACCCTCATCATCTCTGACTTGGGTCGTGGAGGTAACCTGCTAACTTGTCCTCTTGCTGCTGCATCTGTTCACTCTCCTATTGTCCTCCGTGCAGCAGCCAGGTCTGTGTTGCTGTGCTTACCGTCCAGGTCCAGTACTTACCAGTTGTACCATCTGGGGCAAGGTGGGGAACCTCGTTGTGTCTGTTTCTGTCTCTGTTAAGTCTGCGTAATGAGAGTATCTGCTTTGGCCAGGCGAGGTGGCTCACGCCTGTAATCCTATACTCCGGGAGGCCAAGGCAGGTGGATTGCCTGAGCTCAGGAGTTCAAGACCAGACTGAGCAAGAGTGAGGACTGGCTCTGTGGGTGTTGTGGTGGGTCCCAGCTACTTGGGAGGCTGAGGCAAAAGGATCACTTGAACCCACGAGATTGAGGTTACTGTGAGCCATGATGCCACAGCACTCAATCTATTCAGGGTAACAAAGTGAGACTCTGTCTTATAAAAAACAAAAAACAAATCGGCTCAGTGCCCGTAGCACAGTGGTTACAGAGCCAGACACGTACACCGAGGGTGGTGGGTTCAAACTCAGTCTGGGCCAGCTAAACATCTGCAACAAAAAAATAGCCGTTGTGGCGGGTGCCTGTAGTCCCAGCTACTTGGGAGGTTGAGGCAAGAGAATCACTTAACCCCAAGAGTTTGAGGTTGCTGTGAGTTGTGACGCCACAGCACACTATTGAGGGTGACATAGTGACACTCTGTCTCAAACAAAACAAAACAACTCCTCCCCCCCGAAAAGTCCCTGCTTTGTAGAGTTGCTGTGATAGTTAACTGAAACAGTAAATGTAAAGTGATTAGTGGAGTACCTGGCATTATAAGGTATGGTAGGCAGAATAATGGCCCTACAACGTGTCCCATCCCAATTCCTGGAACCTGTGAGCATGTTATTTTATGTGGCCTAAGAGACTCAGATGTGATTAAATTAAGGACCCTCAGATAGGGAGATTAACCTGGGTTACATGTGGGCTCAGGTAATCACAGTGGTCCTTAAAAGAGGTCAGAGAAGGACAGATGACGTGGGAGAAGCGGAGGCCAGTGATGGGAAGGGTGACTGGAGCCACCAAGGTCTGTGGGCAGCCTGTGGAACGTGGAAAATGCTGAGAAATGGGTTCTCCCCTAGAGCTTCCAGAAGGAACGCGATGCTGCTGACACCTTGATTTTAGCCCTGTGAGACCCATTTTAGACTTCTGACCTCCAAAAACTCTAAGATGATAGATTTGTGTGGTTTTAAGCCACTATATATTTTGAAATTTGTTATTGCCGGAAAAATACGTAAGTGTTTAAGTTGTTCTACCTGTATAAAGGTATCTGTGGCTTAAGGCAGTTAGAAAACCTGTGGCTAGGTGATGACCAGTACTCACTTCTCTTCCAACAGGGGATTGTGGCAGGAACTCTGGGTATGGTACCAAGCCCAGTAGTTTATCTGTGTTTGCTGAATAAGTGTATTATAATTAAACCGTGGAGTGTGGTTCCAGGAAGGTTGGGTGGTGGTCTATAGTGTGGACTTCCCTGTGGGATTCTCTTCAGTCCCCAGCTCACTCCTTTCTGAAGGGCTCTTCATGTTAAGTGGCTATTTTGGTGAACAGTATGTGGTTGTCTGTGATGCACCATATTGGGTTTTGGCTGGGACCCTGGGTTTATGGATTTGTTTTGGGGCGTATGTGCTTTGTGGGTTTGGCTTATTTTCCTTTTACCCTATAAATTTGTCACATCAAGATAGTCTAGTGACTTTAGGTGTTATTTATTCTGTGATTTAGATACTGGGTGGGCTGGGCTTGGAGAGTTAGGGCCAGGAGCATTTGACCTTAATAGTACAGAGACTGTGTTGGCATGTGAACTGCCGTTAGAACAGTCTGTGATTTGGCCTTCAGGCCTGAGATAGGCCAGCAGTGCATTTTGGACTTATGAGATGTTTGCACCATTTTTTAAGACCCTATAAATGGGGTTATTTCCTTTCCTTTTTTTTTAAACTTATACAGAGAAGCCATAATGTTCTGGCATACAGCACCACTGCTGGTTTTTAAATCTGGAAAACATGAAGTAAAATATGAAGCCAGTTGACAATCCTAGAGGAATTTTGTTTTACTTCCAAGTTACTTGGATTAACATCAGCATTATTTCCTTGGCATGAATCTGGCATGAAAGATATTAATTTCTTAGCATCTGTACTCTTAAATAAAACATTGAAGAATTTTGGTGCGTGTTTTGATGTGCATAGTAGGGGGCAGTTCCCTTGGCAGACTTTTGCATAGTTGATAATCTAGTTGTTTGGGTCTTTACATGCAAAGGAATGTGAGATACTAGGTACAATTTGTCTATTTTAAAAAGGGCTATGGAATCTGATAAGATCTGCAAAGCATCTTGTATTCACATTTAATGAGTGAGAAAGTACGTTTATTCACTATCTCCTTTTTCTTTTCAAGCCTCGGATTAGGAAATGTGCCACATTTTTCCAAGCAATCCCTATAGTGCTTCAGTTAGTGGGGTGGGAAGTTGTAGGAGATAGTCGTTATGGCTTTGTGACCAAGGCCAAGCTTGTAAGTTCAGGGGCTACAGTGCACCCACAGTGCTGCCTAGAAATGCTGTGAAGGTAGAGAACTCCAGAGACACTCCCTGTCACACTAGCCAAGTGCCTATATTTGTTTAATATTTCATGGGCTCAGCTAAAATTGTTAATAAGTTGCTCTACTATGAAAAATAATTTTCTCATCTGTAGAATTATCAAGGATGAGCAGTGGCAACTTAGGCCAGAATCTGGAGGCTAATCCCAAAATTAAACTATGGTTGGATCTCTCCTACATCTCAAACTCAGCAGGTCTCGTAATGCCTCATGTCTCTCTCAAGCTGCCCTTAACCCTGGGAAGATTTATATCACCTACGTTTTCTCTTCCATTTGTCTACGGATCAAGGAACTAAAAATTTAAGTCTGGAAGACTATGAAATGTCAAGTTCATTTGAAGGGTGCAAGTCACGTTAATTCTTTTAAGTTCGCTATCTTTTCATGCACACTCTGGCTTGATAATATGTATACCGGCCTTGAAGGTGTTTCAAGAGCAGTGTTAATTTATAGTATTCAGGAAGTAGTAGGCAGGAGGCACATATACAGAGGGTGCCAAAAAATGCACACGCATTTTAAGAAAGGAAAAGAACATATTAAATTTGTAATACTCAAGTCACATTTGACTTCAACATTACAAGAGGTGCTCACTGTGACTTCTATTCATCTTTCATCAGTTGGTACATATTGGATATTACCATTTCAATGCAGTTTTTTCCTTTCTTGAAATTTTTTTTTTTTTTTTTTGGCAGCCTCCATATATGAGTTTTCCATTTAGTTAGAATTCTTTATTAGAGCCATTCAGAAAGCCTGATGGTTTTATACCAGTTGAGATCTGGGCAGAAGATTGGGGAATAATGGGGCATCTCTTAAAAGTTGGAGTGGATTAATGGAAAGGACATTCATGGGAGTTGATTCTTTTCCCCCAGGATTAATTACTAGCAGTCTAAAGAGATCTGTGACCTTGGTCAAGTTACTAATCCACCTCTGATCCTGCTTACCCCATTCCTGTATTTAAAAAAAAAAAGTATCAGCAGCACGTACCCTGCAGGCTTATTACAGAGAGGGAATGTTTAAGTCCATTAGCATAGCCCTCACTCTGTAGAGGTTGGTTTTCTTTAGTGCTCCCATCTCATCTGGATAGAGGAATGTTGCTGGCCTTTGTAATTAGTCAATTCAAAACTTGAGTTTAAAACATTGAATGGACTATATTAAATTAAATTTATGATATTGTCTTATGATTTTACAGTATATTTAGAGAGGCAGAAAATATAACAGTATTAACTACATGGGAGAATAAAATATACTAAGGGAAGGGCATTTACATTTGTAATTATTTTGAGGAATGGAGTTTGATGTGGTCGTTTTTAAACAGTAAAAATTTTGCACAATAAACTCTAGTAACCCCAGAAGAGGGTCCCAACGAAGAGAGGAAAATGAGTGATGGAAAATGCTTGGATGTTAAAATGAAGAAGTAATGTGACTATAATACTTAGTACGCATAAAGCATGCAATACATTTACATAGGAAGAAATACATCAGATTAGCTATGCAAATGAACCCAAGCTTAATATGCTATTATAAATGTTTTCAACTTATGCAGTTAGGGATTATGAAATAAATGTTGGAACTTTACAGAGAGTCTCCTTTGCTGTTACATGACTGTGTTTAAAATATCCTTTAGCCTCTGACCTGGTAATTTTGGATGAAATACTCTAAGGAAATAGGTTCAAAGGGGGAAAAGATAATTTATAACCAATATACTTGTGGTAGAGTATTTAAATGTATATAACGTATATTTGTATATAAGAAAGCAAATATAATCATCAACATGTTTACATACTCATAGAGCTAAATAAGGCTACCTTACAGACCCTTGTGAGCAAACATTAGCAAAATGGAGTAATACACAAGAGTTACTAAAAATGCTAAGCCCACAGACTTAGCATTTATTAATATTTGGAAATAGGCATGTGAAATAAATTTAGCAGGAAAGCCATTCTCTTATATCTAATTTACAGTTGGGGTTCCTGTTTTAGGGTTACAGTGAAGCAATAGACTATTGCTGCTTCAGGGAAATGATATTCCTGGGTGGGAAGATAACATGAGTATATGCTAAGTGAGACAATTTCAGGTGATAGCGCCGTGAAGAAAATGAAGTGGTGTTAGAAGGAGAGGGTCCTTGGGAAAGGAGGGGAGCACTGTCCTAGGAGGCCAGGAGGGGAAAGGGACTGAGCATGATGTGGAGGGATGGGGTCTGGGAGCAGTAAGTTAAGGGACGTCAAATTGGAGTGAGTTTGGCGTGTGTGGACCACAGCAGGCCAGTGTGGCTAGCTCTCAGAGAGTAATTGCTTGTGTGTTCCCTGGATTAGAATAGAAACTAAGTTATTTTAGAATGGCTTTAAGAGCTAGGCTAACATTTTTATTAATTGTGCCATGATAGAAAAATTACAGAAGTATGTGAAACAAATGTACATCCTACAGACCTGCCACTAGTTTATGAAATAAAAGACCTTTAATTCTGTCGTAGCTTTCTGACTATATCACCGTCTCAAGTTGCCAGAGGTGAGCATAGCATAACTTTTGAGATGATCCACTTCGTTTTCTATGATTTCGTGACCTATGTATGTAATCTAAACAGATACTTCAGTGTATCTTGTTTAGAACTGTATATAAAAGAACCATACTTTGTGTATTGTTTTGTGACTTGCATCTTTCTCTCCAAATTGTGAGACCCATCTGTCTTGATGCATGAATTTCTATTTATTTTAACTTCATAGAATATGACTATACTTTTATCCACTCATTCTGTTGATTTGGCTGTTACTGTGATCAGTTTCGCTGTGGATTTTCTAGGACACATCTACAGGTGCCATGTACCAGAGTTTATCTCGAAAATTTACCAAGGAGGAATATTTTGGGTTGTAGCAATAACATCAAATTTGTTAGAAAATGCCATACATTTTCTACAGTGCATAAACGGTAATTACACTATTTTTACTCTGACTAGCAGTGTAAGAAGATTTGTTGCTGTGTACATACATATATACCTTCATACCATTACTTGAAGTTGCCAGACTTACTAATTTTTGCTAGTTGGGTCAGTGTATTGAGGTATCTTGTGGTTTTAATTTTCACTTTTATGTTCACTAATGAATGAGTTCAAACACCTTTTCAAGTGGTTTCAGGTTACTAGGATTTTTTTCACTTCCTTTTATGAAGTGCCTATTCAATTGTTTTGCTCATTTCATTACTGGAATTTTTGCCTTACCTCATGATTTATAGAAGTTATTGACACCTTCTGGATGTGTGCTTGTCTTCAGTTTTTTATGTACTTAAGATTTTAACATGCATTTTATTAGTTATCTATATTAGCTATTGATTTAATCACCCCCAAACCTAGTGGCTAAAACAGCAACCATTTGTTTATTTCAGTGTGTGCCCTGCTCTCTGGACAGTGGTGGTCCCCTGTAGCCTGTCTCAGGTGTGTGTAGGAATCTTGGCTTTTGTGGGACGGCCATTGGACAGCTGGGTGACTAGGGGCTGCTGAGCTGCAGGACTTTCATCAGCCAGCAAGCGAGCTTGGGTTTGTTTACAGGGAGGACAGAGGGCTCAGAGAGGATGTATCAGAGATGTGCAAAGTTCCTTGAGGTGGAGGTTCTGAATGAGCAGTATTGCTTTCTCAATATTCTGTTGGCAGCAAGACCAACCTAGATTCAAGGGGTGGAAAAACATCCCTGGGCAGAGTCACATTGCACAGAGATGTGCCAATAGAGAGGCTAAAGAATCACAGGGTCCCTCTCATGTTACCTGATGCTTTGTGTTTTTTTTTCTTTTTTTCATTTTCTTGTTCTTTTTTTTTTTTTTGTGCTTTTGGCCCGGGGTGGGTTTGAACCCACCACCTCCGGCACATGGGGCCGGCACCGTACTCCCTTGAGCCACAGGCACAGCTCCCTTTGTGCTTTTCTTTTATATTCCTAGGGAGAGAAATTTCAATACTACTTCATCTTCTGGAAGTTTTATACTCTTGCCTTTCATATCTAGGTCTTCCAGTGTTTTGGTTCTTTTTTAATTTTAAAGAGAAAAAGTTTGAGAATGGGAAGATAAACATGAATTAGATAGAGGAAAAATGAAGTTTTAAAACCCTTGACAGCCGGGAATGTTGATAAGGTTGGAGGCCGCACGTGTGGGGGCGGGGTGTGTGTGGGAAATCTTTGTGCCTGCAGCTCTGTTTTGCTATGAGCCTAAAGCTGTTCTGAAAATGGCCTATTAAACAGCAATGAGACAGCAGCTGAAAGAACTCATGAGTGTTAAGAGACAGTTCAAAAGAAAGCAACTTGTCCTGGAGGGCAAGAGGGGGACATTCACTGTACTTAATAATTGGGGATAAATATTTGGTTAAAAAACCTACAGTCCCCCTGAAACTCGAATGACATTTTCTAATGTCTAAAACTACGATTTTTTTTTTGCCTTCATTTCTTGTTAACTATAATGCAATGATAAGAGAAAATTGCTTCTGTTGCATCTCAGTTTGTACATTCTTGTCCACATTTATTTATTGCTTGTGAGTGTTCTGATCAGCAGGTATAGATTGCATTTTATGCTTTTCAGTTTTTCGGTTTGCTTGACTTGAGATTTTATTTTAACATTATATGACTGTCAGTCTTCATTATTTTGAGACAGGAGCTGTGGGGAGTTCAGGAGTCAGTGAATGGCTTCTCAGAAAGTGCTTTAAACCAGAGGCAGGTTGTGTACTGGCCTGAGCATGGGCTTTCAACCAATGACTCTGGAGTAATACCAGGCCTTCTTGTAGCTGTGCAGCCTTATGCAAACTACTTAACATCTCTGAGCTTTAGCTTCCTCATTAGGGATGATAATCTTTCTTGTATGTATTTCTTGAATATTGAATGAAATATTCAATATTCGGGATGATCTTTATTTTATGTATCTCTTGAATATTGAATGAAAAAATATAGGTGTATCACCTAGCATGGTGTCTGGCCCATAAAATAAAGATTAGCTTGTTTTATTTTATTTATATTTATTTATTTTTGAGACCGAGATTTTGAGATTTTTACTCTGTCACCTGGGTAGAGTGCCGTGGCATCACACAGCCCACAGCAACCTCCAACTCCTGGGCTTAGGTGATTCCCTTGCCTCAGCCTCCCGAGTAGCTGGGACTACAGGTGCCCGCCACAATGCCCGGCTATTTCTTGTTGCAGTTTGACCAGGGCCGGGTTTGAACCCGCCACCTTGGTATATGGGGTCGGTGCCCTACTCACTGAGCCATGGGTGCTGCCCAGAGACAGGGTCTGACTCTTGCTCAGGCTGGTTTCTAACTCCTGAGCTCAGGCGATCCACTTACCTCGGCTTCCCAGAGTGTTATAATTACAGGTGTGAGCCACCGTGCCTGACCTCTGTAGGTCTTTTGCAGAATTAATTCTATCATTTCATTTTGGCCTTCACTTACCTCCTGGATGCTGTTTTCTGTGAGAATGTTATTTTGGAATCTTCTGGGTTTCTCTGTCTGGAGTGGTTGTTTGGCAGTCAGTTAAGAGCACCTGGTTGCCTGACCGTGCCCTTTTGAGAACCTTATGTTTGAAACCGTGACAGGCAGCCGGATCTCATCAAGCCTTGAGAGATGCTGTCAGGTGTGTGCGTTTCTGATCAGAGCCTGAACTTCAGAGTTGGGCAAGTTTTGACCCGAGTGAGCAGAGAAAGGGAAAGTGCTTTAGGGAACAATGTGAAATAATCAGATCTGAGGAAGAAGGTGGGGGAGGGAGTAAACATTTCTCCAGTACCTTCTCTGTGCCAGGGTATAGACTAGAAGACAGAGGGTTAGCAGAGAGTGCCCGGTTGAGGTTGGTGAGCATCTTGGCAAAGAAGTTGGGTTTCTCGTAGATGGAGTGGAGAGCTCTCCCAAGTGTAGGGGGAATAAGTTTCTTCTATGCCTGGACTTAAAATAAGGACCTAAGTAATCATTACACTTTTCTTTCTAGGTCTTTCAGCGGCCCAGCGGAAGTTTGCTCATTCACTCAGAGACTTTAAATTTGAGTTTATTGGTGATGCAGAAACTGATGATGAACGCTGCATAGGTAATTAAAATGAGTTTTTGGTTTGTTCTCCTTTGCCTTGGCCACCAGATAATAATTTGTTTCTCCTTACAGATGCTTCCTTACGTGAATTTTCAAATTTTTTGAAGAATCTAGAAGAACAGAGGGAGATTATGGTGAGTTGAGAGGAACATAGTTCAGTGAGTCAGATTTCAAAGGGGGAAAAACTGGGTTTAGAAGCCTGTTCTGGTAGAAGTTTCCATGTATGTGTCTGTGAGCACATTAGTGCGTTATAGTGGAAAGAGGTTTCAGGAGCCTGGATTTCTGGTTCCGTGAGGATGCTGATCTTGGGCAGGTTGCTGACCTCTGGATGGAAGTTCTGTTTCTTCATGAATACCGTGGAGGGTCCGAGTACATCAATGATTTCTAGCTTTTTGTTGACATCATAGCATTTTATTTATTTATTTATGAGACAGTCTCACTTTGTCACCCTTGGTAGAGTGTCGTGATGTCATAGCTCACAACAACCTCTAACTCTTGGGCTCAGGCGATTCTCTTGCCTCAGCCTCCCAAGTAGCTGGGACTACAGGTATCCTCCACAGCGCCTGGCTATTTTAGAGACAGGGTCTCTTGCTCTGGCCCACACTGGTCTCTAATCTGTGAACTCAGGCAATCCATACGCCTTGGCCTCCCAGAGTGCTAGGATTACAGGCATGAGCCTAGCCCAGCCCCGGCATCACAGCATTTAAAAAGTCTTAGGCAGGACCTTTAATTTATCAATGGGATAAAAGCAGAACAGCTTATGCAGAGGCAGAGGGACAGCATGGCAATGTTAGCGCCTGACTCATGCCCTGTAGACTTCTAGATTGGGTGGAGAGGGAGGGAACTCAGGTCTGGAAGTGTTCGAGATCACACTTTGCCTCATGATCATACCAGGAATAGGAATAGCGAGTCTTCTGTAGGTGCTCTCTGTGTACCTGGTGCTATACCGCGTCCCTTGAGGGGGTGGTCTTATTTAATGTATACTCAGCATTGAATTGGGGGGTATTCAATATTTGCCTGCCTGCCTTAAAAAGCTTACATTTCCTTCCTAATGATATTCTTTAATTGAGGAAAGATTTACAGGAGAATCTCTACTGGTTTGTCACTGCCTGTCCTTACTGTCTTTTTTCAGGCTTTTAAAAAAATTACCAGATCCTTTTTATATGTTCTTGGGAATGAGTGCTACGTAGAATTCTTTTAAAATGTAAGTGTTAGAGTGGGTTCAGATATGGTAGAAATCAGAATACTGAACAAGAGAGCTGAGACAGCTAACTTGTACCTGCTCTGTGCCAGGATGTAGAGTAGCAGACAGAGGCTACCCAGAGAGTGTGCCTGACTTAGGTTGGTGGCATCTTGGCAAAGGAGTTGGGCTGTGCCTTCTCCCAGCCTGAATGGAGAAGAGCTCTACAGCTCTACCAAGGGTAGGAGGAATAAATTGGCTTAAAATAAGGACCCAGTTAACCATTATGCTTTTCTTTCAAAGTCTTCCTTTTTTAGTTTGGAAAGACTTAGGGATAATAATACTGATCCATGATACCTAAGATAGTTAACCTTTTTTTTTAAAATTTCAGATTAATATGAGACAGCAAATGAGTAGGTTAGATTATTAATAGTTAACCTTGGCTCGGCGCCTGTGGCTCAACGGGCTAAGGCGCCAGCCATGTACACCTGAGCTGGCGGGTTCGAATCCAGCCTGGACCAGCCAAACAACGATGGCAGCTGCAACCAAAAAAATGGCCGGGCGTTGTGGCGGGCGCCTATAGTCCCAGCTACTTGGGAGGCAGAGGCAGGAGACTCGCTTGAGCCCAGGAATTGGAGGTTGCTGTGAGCTGTGATGCCACGGCACTCTATCCAGGGTGACAGCTTGAG
>CAUYRH010139878.1:0-11513 GCA_963574655.1 Perodicticus potto
GGGACTGCAAACTAATACAACCTTTTTGGAAGGAAGTATGGAGAACCCTCAAAGAACTCAAGCTAGACCTCCCATTTGATCCTGCAATCCCATTACTGGGCATCTACCCAGAAGGAAAAAAATCCTTTTATCATAAGGACATTTGCACTAGACTGTTTATTGCAGCTCAATTTAAAATCTCCAAAATGTGGAAATAGCCTAAATGCCCACCAACCCAGGAATGGATTAACAAGCTGTGGTGTATGTACACCATGGAATACTGTTCAGCCATTTAAAAAAATGGAGACTTCCCAGCCTTTGTATTTACCTGGATGGAAGTGGAACACATTATTCTTAGTAAAGCATCATAAGAATGGAGAAGCATGAATCCCATGTACTCAATTTTGGTATGAGCACAATTAATGACAATTAATGACATGGTGGGGGTGGGGGAAGTGGAGAGCACAGAGAGAAAGAAGGAGGGAGGGGTGGGGTAAAGGAAGAGCAGAGAGAGGGAAGGGAGGGTGGGGTCTTGGTGTGTGTCACACCTTTTGGGGGTAAGACACGATTGTAAGAGGGACTTTACCCAACAAATGCAATCAGTGTAACCTGGTTTCGTGTACTCTCAATGAATCCCTAACAATAAAAAAAGAAAAAAATTATGCTACGCAGAATATATTTTTAATTTACTTTTTCTAATTATAATGAAGTGTGTTTATTGTGGAAAATTAGATGACAGAGACAAGTGACTAAAGCAAGGAATTCCCCACTCAGATATAGTCACTTTGGGACGGCACTGTATTTCTTGTCTCTCTCCCATTCTCTTGGTCTGTGCTTCTGTGGATAATGTTGGGCTCACGTTGCATATAAAATTTACCTATCTTGTTTTTCACTAAATATTGGATTATCATTTTCACATTATTAAATATTCCTGAAAAATTTGGTATTTAATATTTCATATAATATTCTATCATATAGATAAAATTCAGCTTGAACAATGAGGTGATACATTTTTGCAGAAATACAACTTAAATATATCCAAGACGACTTGCTTAAGAGAATTTCTAAAAGTGGGATGAAGTGGCAATAATAAAAGTACCTGCTTCATGGAGTTGATAACAGGAAAAGAAGATGAGTTAACTTACAACAGTTTTGGTACATGGCAAATATTCTTGTTAGGTATGATTATCATACGTAATAGTTTACTTGATAAATATTAACAAATAATCATCCAGAAAACTCCTTTATGTTCTTAACACATGTATGTCATCAAATATTTTATTAAGAACTAAAAACATTGTGAACCACAACACTGGGCTTTGTGAGTGATAACTTCAGAGATGGGACTCTGGCCAAAAGATTGAAGAAAGTAGCAACAGGCCTTCCAAAGAGTAAGCGAAGTGGGTGAGAAATAGAGTGGAAAGGACTGGTGACCCCAGCTCTTACCAATGGGTCTAATGGAAGTGTGACAAGGGAGTGCTGGAGAGTATGTGTGTGCATGTTCCTGTGTGAGTGTGATTTTGTAAGGATGGAGGGGAAGGGATGTGAGACTCCTATGATCTTCCAGGTGCTGGGAGGGCCTAGCAAAGAAGGTTCTGAGCTGCATGCTCAGGAGAAATCACAGATTATCCCAGGCAGAATACCCAGGCCTAGTGGGTTGCAGGTGTGCTGAATAAGAAGGCAGACCAGCTGCTGCCTGTACATGTGGCATGCTGAGGTCTGGGGCAAGTACAAGCTGCAGACCATCTGCTCTATCATGCAGGCTAAAAAGATCAAAGCAAAGCAAAGCCTGGAGGTCCAAGATTAAGGGTAATCACTAAGGTTTAAATTTCAGTAAGTGAAACTGGTATTTAGGGCAGCAGCAAAAAGAGTAGGTTAAGAGATTAAAGGTGGGTATGTTACCTTCAGAGAACAACTGCTGGAAATGGATCCATACGACTTAAGGGGAAAGAAGGATTTTTTTTTTTTGAGACAGAGTCTCACTTTGTTGCCCTTGGTAGAGTGAAGTGGCCTCATAGCTCATAGCAACCTCAAAGTCTTGGGCTCAAGGGATCTTCTTGCCTCAGAATAGCTGGGACTACAGGTGCTTGCCACAATGCCAGTTAACTTTTAGAGATGGGGTCTCTCTCTTGCTCAGGCTGGGAGCAAGAAGGCTCCTGGTCTGTTTGCTTTTGGCGACTGTACGGATTTGTGAGTTGAGGACTTGGGCACTCCATTCTCTATCAATCAGTGTTGTTTCTCCTATCTCCCATGATGGCAGCCTCATGACCTGCCATTCAGCAGCCCTGAACTCTGCGCTGAACAAGACCGAATGCTTTAGAAGGTCATAAGGGTGGGGTGAGTAATATCAGCTGCATTACACAGAGTCAGCAACTGAGGCTCAGCAGTGAAGTGACTTGTTTAACACCACGTAGCAGGAGAGCAAGAGAGGAAGTGAGTGTGTTTCCCAGCCCTATTCCAAAATACTTGACCACTTAATAGAGTTTGGTATGTTAAGCTCCTGGATGCCAGAAAACCAGCAGAGAGTTCTGACTGTGAGGAGCCTCTGCAGGGACCCTGGGAAGGGGAAGAAGAAGAAGGGATACCTCTTACCCTGGGACACCTCATGGATAGAGTGGGATTTACTCCCATTGGATGGGAATAAGACCACACGATCTCTAAAGGTCCTTCTAATGTCAAGATTATCTGGCTTTTATTGTCTCTTATTCGAACAGCTAAGATTGCCCCAAGTTAGACAGTGAAGCTGCCAGAGGTTGACTGTGATTCTCTTTCCAGGGCTCTTTGATGACCTTTTAAAGGTTCTAGAAACTCACTCCAGTTATCCCCTCCCAGGCCTCACACGCTTATGTTAAACTACCCGTTCCAATGGTAAATACTTCACAAAAGCTAAAGTACCCTGTAATAGTAGTTTGCCTGTAACATTTGCCATGCATTGACTCCATGCTAAGCGCTTTACAGGCATCATAATTTCATAGAGTCCAAGAGACTTAGTAGAAGTTAAGCAATTTGTTCTAGATCATACCAATACACATAGTAAGTGGTAAGAGCAACAGTTACAGTCCAAACTATCGGATATTAAAGCTCATACTCTATTTTACTTTATTGAAGTTGAATTGAAATAAAATAAGTAACACATACCAAGAACTAAATATATCCTGGTGTGTCTGTGAAGCAGTCACTACGGTCCACATGATGGAAGGAAGCCCTTATTGTTAATCATTAGGCAGCAGTTTCCACCTCTTAATCCTCGTTCTTCCCCTGGGATCAGTAGGCCAGTGTCCATCCCCTCTTACATGATAAGCTATCAGTGTTTCAAGATGACCAAGCTGTGCTTGCTATATTCCCTGTTCCTCTAGATAAGCACCTTCACGAGTGCCTGCAAATGCATTTCGTAGGACATAGTTAAATATTTCTTATCCGCTTGTTCACCCTCACATAGGGATTTTTTTTTTTGAAATGGAGTCTCTCCCTTGTGAACTCCAGTAATCCACCAATCTTGGCCTCCCAGGGTTCTAAGATTACAGGTGTGAGCCACCATGCCTGGCCAAGATTTTGGCCAGGTAATTGATTATTTGAATAATTCTTCAAGTGGCCAAATGCCACATAGATTTGATCACAAGGTATTTATGCTGGGACCAGACTTGCAGGTGGCAGAATACAGTCCTACTGGGTTGTGCCCCTCACAAAAGTAAACTAGGTGTATAGACCAGGGTGGTAAGATCTGTGGATTTAACCAGACCTTCTCTTAATGCTCTTGTCCTGATAGGCTGACACTCTTCAAGCAACCCTTTAGTAAACTGAGTATGCTTATTTTAGGAAGATTAATAAAATAGTTTCTTTTTTGTCTTTTTCCTCATTTTATTTTATTATTATTATTGTTATTATCATTATTATTATTGTAGAGACAGAGTCTCACTTTATCGCCCTCAGTAGAGCACCGCACAGCAACCTCTAACTCCTGGGCTTAGGCGATTCTCTTGCCTCAGCCTTCTGAGTAGCTGGGACTACAGGCGCCCGCCATAACGCCCGGCTATTTTTTTTTTGCAGTTTCCCTGGGGCCAGGTTTGAACCTGCCACCCTTGGTATATGGGGCCAGTGCCTTACTTGCTGAGCTACAGGCGCCGCCCTATTTTATTATTTTTTAGGTAAGAAAAACATTCTCTGGGAGGCTAAGGCCGGTGGACTGCCTGAGATCACAAGTTCAAGACCAGCCTGAGCAAGAGTGAGACCCCATTTCTAAAAATAACTGGGTATTGTGGCAGGCACCTTGGGAGGCTTAGGCAAGAGGATCTCTCAAGCCCAAGAGTTTGAGGTTGTTGTGAGCTATGATGTAATGGCACTCTACCGAGCACGACAAAACTGAGACTTTGTCTCAAAAAAGCACTGATCAGCTGATCAACTATTACAAAATTTTTCTTTAAAAAACTTTCATATAGACTCGGCGCCTGTGGCTCAATGGGCTAAGGCACCAGCCACGTACACCTGAGCTGGTGGGTTCGAATCCATTCCGGACCCGCCAAACAACAATGACGGCTGCAACCAAAAAATGGCCGGGTGTTGTGGCGGGCGCCTATAGTCCCAGCTACTTGGGAGGCAGAGGCAAGAGACTTGCTTGAGCCCAGGAATTGGAGGTTTCTGTGAGCTGTGATGCCACAGCACTCTATTCAGGGTGACAGCGTGAGTTGTCTCAAAAAACAAAACAAAACAAAAAACAACTTTTATATAATTTGGTCCACACTGGACTGGCCATGTATACATAATGTTACTCGTCCTTACTGTGATATCGTAGAATAGAATGTTATCTTTACTGTGTATTTCACACCATTGTGCAAAGGAAGGGAGTGCCAAGATAGTGACGGCCCCCATAGGCATCCTTGGGAACAGAGATCAGGATGCTGGAGGACTGGTTTTAAAGTTGCATTTTCACGGCAAGCACAATTTTATTTAAGTTGTTTATTTGAGGTGCTTCGGCAGGGTTGATTGAGGATTGGAGGACACGTAAAGAAACCTCAGAGAGCCCCCTTGGAGAACACACCAAAGAGGAGAGGTTCTGAGAACTAAAAGGTGCATTGGCTCTATTATAGCACTTTCTTTTTTACACTAGGAAGTAACATTTCCCATTATTAATTTGCTTAGGGCATTGAAAGACATGTGTAATACACAAATAAAAGCTCTGAACTTCTTTAGTCATTAATTTCAATCTCTTCTCCCTCCACATATCACTGATTGATCCACTTGAGAGTCTCCTCCCGTCTTATATGCTGATGAGAGGTAATCAGCATAACTCATTCTCAAGTGCACTTCAGAAGAATGGTGACCAAGAAGGCCCTCTGGAGGCCCAGCCTTGCCCCTCTCTCCATCCCCAACAGGGACCTGCTCCTGATTTCCGCCCCCAGGGCTCCGCTGGTTCCTGGGTCATCCCAGGCCTATGGCTGGAGTCCTGAGTCCTGGCTGGCCTTATGCTATTACCTTCCTGCCACTCTGATGGAAGGCAGTGTCCTGATACTGCTTATTGGGCTCCTGCCTCGTTCCTAAGCAGAAGGTCCCCTGTGGGCACTCCCATTCCGAGCTCCTACCTGGCAACCTGCCTCGGGCCCCAGCTCCTTCCTTAGAATAAAGATTTGCATTTCTCTTGCCAGGTTGCCACCTGAAACTGGAATGCTGCCCTAGGTCTGAGGTTTCTTGCTTTTTTTTTTTTTTCTTTGAGGTATTGTTATTTACTAAAGTACCTTCAAGACGGAATGTTTGCTAATAGATCAATAGTGCTGCACCAAAGGAGGACAAACAGGAAAATTTATATATTTATAATTCTTAGGGGTATTTTCTTGGTGAAGTCAAGTGCATTGGCTGAGTTTGACCTTGTTCTCAGCTCTGCCCACATGCCAGGCCCCTACCATTATGTGTTCAGGAAGGCCCTCAAGACACCACACAGAGTCTGCCCCAGGGCCTCCATCCCCAGCACCCTCTACTCAAGCAGAGATATCCCTGATGGTAAGAAGCTCCTTCCTCAATGGCTAGAACTCTAGGGCACTAGTTCCTGAGAGTGAGCACATGGATGTGAAAAGGAGGGAGAGGGAGGGACAGAATTAATGAATCCCCCCAAAACGTGCAGGAACCTGTTACCTCCTTGGTGCTTGATGGCTAGACCGGCTCCTACAGACCTGTATCCTTGAGCCTGGCAACAAGCAATTGGTGTGGGGGGTAGACAGACCCACATGGATAGAATAAAGGTTAGGAATTCAGTCAGGTTACCCATCAGTTTAGCAGGAAAAAAAAAAGAAAGAAGAAATTGATTAGGTAGCCCACAGTTCAAATAAAGAAAAAAAATTAAACAAGCCAAGCCCTTGGCTGAATTTTTTCTACCTATTGTATAAACATCCTAAGTGGAAAAAGAGGCCAGGCAGTGGACTGTTGTGCCATGCAAGTCCTTCTGCTTTGCATGGCTCACTGAGTTTGACCACTGGAGGATAGACTCTTTGGAGCCAGCTTCCTGTCTGGTTTTCCAAGTATCACCTGCCCTGTCACTAACTGCTTACTGGAAACATTTCTGTTTCTGTCTTAAGGACTCTTTATTCTTCCCCTTGGCCAACTGCTCTTCTGAGATACGAAGATTGCTGTAAGCTGGGACTGCCTGGTAGATTCTTTGGTTAGCACCCACAATATCACCAGCCTGGATTTTTACCTCTGGGTAATTGGGTGGGTCTAATACTATGTCCCAAGCCCTCTAGAAACTGCCTAAGTAATTGGATATGCCCTAATTCTGTGACATGGCCGTGGAGTTACACAATTGTTGGGTTCTGGAAACATTCTATTTAAATCAATACTTCATAAATGAAATCCTCTTGTAAATATTCTAGAGGAACTAGTTCAAAGTATCCTATTCTGATTCTTTTACAAAAAGTAAGTAGCAGGATGGTGCTACTTGAGGTCAGACAACTAAGTTTGAGAACCCACCCTAGAAAATGTGCTACACACCTCATCCCTGAAGATCACTAGGATCACCTTTGAAGTACTCCCCTTGGGAAGCTATGCATTGACGCCAGCTCCTCGTCCACCCTTCAGAACATTTTTCTAGGATGTCCCTCTATATAATTCTTGAACTTAATTGTGAGACATTGCCCGATGACAGCTCTGATGGCCACTCCACGAAAAGCGTTCCAAATTTGCTTTGAAGGGTGGACTGGGTGCTACCATTGGCACATAGCTTCCCAAGGGACCTTTGAACGTAACCATAGTGTCATTCAGTATGAGGCATGTAGCACTTTTTCTAGGATGAGTTTGCAAACTTGTATATTCATTACACAGGATGGCCATAAAGTTCGTGTGCAATTTAGATAGTTGTCATGCTATGGCCACCCTGTGCATATAAGACTGCAGTCTATGGTTTGAGTCAAGCTCTTATAGTTTGTGATCTTGGACAAATAATTGTATAGCTTTCCTGGGACTTTTTCTTCCACCTGAGATATGAGGAGGGTAAGCTAGCAATTTCTAAAGCCCAATCTGTTATAGTAATTTCTGATTCTTAACAGTTATACCTTAACATGTATTGTTTTGTATATTCTGACTTTCAGGTTAAAATGCCTCAAAATTAAGTATACTGGCATGAAATTTCTATGTAGAGACTCTCCTAGCTTTTTTTAAAAAATAGATTGTCCTTAATGACCTGCAATTGTCATAATAGTTGCCAAGTGAGGTAAGTTTCACAGAAGGGGAGCTGCCTTACCTCCAGAGTGGTGCTTTTATTTTTGGAAATAACAGAAAGGAAGGAGGGCTCTTGTGAATGTGGAAAAACAGACCACCCAAACTACCTTGGAGAAGGTCAGAATCCAGGGCTGAATGGGGATGGTTGAGAGAAATTCTTCAGAGAAGCAGATACAGCTATCAGCTGAATCTTTTCTTCTGTAATTAATGGGGAGGCCCTGTATCTTTGTATTAGACCCTTTAATCTTACTGCTACTAAATGTTTTACAAACATTAATTAATTCAATTAAACTTCATGCCACTGCCTTGAGGCAGGTGATTCCTCTTTGGGCTATCACATCTTTGCTTGCTACTGTACTAGCCTAATATTAGTGCAGATTAGGGTAATTAACAATAACAGTAAAACCTTGAGTTTAGATAAAATTTTGTAACTGAAGGTATCAGGTACTTTACAAATATCAGATTTGTGTAATGAGGACTGAAGAGGAAGCTTGGGCCAGCTAATTGCCAGTGATGACGAGGCAGAAATGTTGCACCTGTTTCAGGTTCTACTCCATGCTAAGGACACGTGCCCTTGAATAGCTCTTTGTGAACTCTTTATGACTCAGTACCTACAGCATGCAAATGGGGGCAACAGTATTACTCACCTCTCTACTTCACAGAGATTTTGCAAGGAATAATATTTGTAATATGTTATGGAGTTCTCAGATGAAAGAAGGAAATTAATACGTGATGAAACATGATTGCCATTTATCTTCACGCAATCTAAATGGGCCAGGCAAGTGAAGCATCAGCATCTCCACAGCCCTGGTGGAGAAACTGGTGCTGCTATTATTTCCATTCAACTCTATTATAGACATTCAAAGAAGTTGAGAACTGCTCAGAGCAACAAACATGTTCCCCGGACTGACAAGAGAGAGCTGAGATAGCCGATCAGCAAAGAGGTAGCTAATCATTTGTTCTTTCTCTTGCTTTTTCCCTTTCCTGTTCTTATTTGAAATGGAGAATTCAAGAAGAAATGATTTTAGAGAGGAAATTAGAGAATGACTGAACAACTTCTCCTCTTGGGCATTCTTCTCGATTCTATTGTTATTATATGTGAATAATGCGTAGTCCCCAGAATGGGCTTGTGTGCCAGCAGCTCTGTGTGCCTTTGCTGTCGTGGTTGTCAGGAATGCTTTCCTTGTCCGTCACTGTCTATCTAGGCTAGCAAGGAACTCCCTACCTTCACAAAGCCTTCCTGAACTAGCTGCCTACTTGGACTTCCTCTGTCATGCTTGTGTAATTAGCGTATGTTTTGGAATTTATATTTTGGTGTTGGTCTTGTTTCCTAATAGACTTAACTTTTGTAGGGCATAATTCATTAAGTCTCTCCATCTATTACAGGTCTTCCTATACTTAAGTTAATCAAATGGATGTTAAATGAATGAATGAATGGAATCTACAAGGAAGCGTCAAGATTAGAATTCAGAACCCACATGCTGTATCACCTTGTCAGCCACATGCCATGTAGAATAGAAGTACTGAACAGGCAAATTTTAAAAAGAGAGACCGACTAAAAGAATAACTTTTCCAACAGTGCTCCGAAGGGAAATAGAAGATTTAACTTAGAGGGTTGGAGGAAGCTGTCTTTATACATACACTATTACATAGGAAGGCTGAGTCACTTTTGCACCTGCGTATGCAATGGTTCCTGGATTAGAGCACAGGCATATTGATGGAGCTCAGTTTGCCTTCAATGTTGTCATCATTCTTTAAGCCCAGACTCAGGGTCGGCATTCAAGATCGCTGTGTATGGCCCTGATCTGTACTTCCTGCCACACCTTGCTCCCCTCTTCCTTCTTCAGGGCCCCCTGCATGTAGTGCTGGTGATGGACTTACTCTGACGAAGGCTCTGTGTGTCTCTCTCTGCTGGATCTCTTGCTTCTAATGTTCTTCCCTGTGTAGGCCTCAGCATCTCCATCTCTCTCTCTCTCTCTTTTTTTTTTTTAGAGACAGAGTTTCATTTTGTCACCTTGGTAGAGTGCTGTGGCGTCACAGCTCACAGTAACCTCCAGCTCCTGGGCTTAGGCGATTCTCTTGCCTCAGCCTTCCAAGTAGCTGGGACTACAGGCACCTGCCACAATGCCCAGCTATTTTTTTGTTGCAGTTTGGCTGGGGCCAGGTTCGAACCCGCTACCCTCGGTATATGGGGCCAGCGCCCTACTCCCTGAGCCACAAGCGCTGCCTAGCATCTCCACCTCTTGAAGCCTTCTCTGTCTCTTTACCAGAACTTTTTGAATGCTTCCTCCCCAAAGATGCTTTCCTAGTAAATAACCATAATAGTCCTCAGAGCACTTTGGATGTCCCGAATAAACCTGTAGAAGCGGTGTTAGTCTAGTAACGAGGACCGTGGATGGGGAGAACGACACCCCCTGGGTCCAAATACTCACTCTGTCACTTACTAATTGTTTGAATTGAGCCACCTGTGCTTCCTTGTCTGCTAAACGGAGATGACTAGAATAGCCCGACTGCCGAGGCTCTTCTAAAATTTGTGTGCCACGGTGTGCCCCAAATGCTTGGACTAGTGCCTCGTATATGGCAGTATTCAGTAAACATCCTCTGTGCTCTCCCTCCGAATCCAGCCCTGTTTCTGGATCCACTCGTGTCTGGAGTCTGGCAGCCCTACTGAGGGTGAGCAGTGCCAGTAAGTCATGCTGTCATAGACAGAAGCCAGAGGTTTTACCATTAGAAGTCCGTGGAACCAGCAGGAACACTTTCCTTATTGTGGAGTCTTCAGATCTACTGGACCACGTTGTAAACAGTGATTTTCCACAGACACTTGGTTTTTACAAAAGCTTTTAATGTTCTTAGGGACTTACGTATTGTTCCTGTTCAATTTGACTTGAGTTTGGTACCAGCGTAACCTGAGCTGTTCGGTGTGGTGAGTCTACGTGCACTTTACTCTCTAGCTACTCCTCAGTTATACTCATCTTAACCCCACAACGGTGTGTGAGTTGCCACGTGAATTCCGGGGCCCAGCCAGAGGGAAAACGGTGCAAGTGTCACCAGGTAGAAGCAGGAGAATGACAGGCTCTTCTCTCACCTGCCCACCAGCACGGGTATAGTTTTGTCATTTGACAGACCCCTCAATCCCCCCAGTGGAGATGAAGTTTGAAAGCTTGTTTTATTTTTATCTCTGCTAAATATTCAATTTAAATAGCTATAAAAGTTTCAATAATTCTTTTTTGAGGTATAACTTTTTGTTGATATATAAGTCACATTCTATAAAATTTACCCTTTTACAGTATATAGTTCAGTGTATTTTAATATATTCAATTCACAAAGTTGGGAAGCCACTAATTCCAGAACATTTCCTTCCTTCCCTCCCTCCCTCCTTCCCTTCCCTTCCCTTCCCCTTCCTTCCCTTCCCCTTCCCTTCCCCTTCCTTCCTTCTTTTCTTTTTTCCTTAGACAGAATCTTACTCTGTTGCCCTGGGTAGAGTGCTGTGGTGTCCAGCCTTAAACTCCTGGGCTAAAGTGATCTTCTTGCCTCAGCCTCCCAAGTGCCCAGGACTACAAGCATGTGCCACTACGTCTGGCATAATTTTTCTATTTTTAGCAGAGGCGAGGTCTAGCTTTTTTTTTTTGAGACAGAGCCTCAAGCTGTCACCCTGGATAGAGTGCCGTGGCATCACAGCTCACAGCAACCTCCAATTCCTGGGCTCAAGCGAGTCTCTTGCCTCTGCCTCCCAAGCAGCTGGAACTACAGGCACCCGCCACAATGCCCGGCCAGAAGTCTAGCTTTTGCTCAGGCTGATCTTGAACTCCTGAGCTCAAGCAATCCACCTGCCT
>CAUYRH010139879.1:0-85090 GCA_963574655.1 Perodicticus potto
CAAAATGGAGATAAACATTAATCACCGCAATCCCTCATGGGTGTTGGGGCTGTTTCTTAAGGCCTTTTGATGGGGAATTTATGAAGAAGGGAAATGTGGAAGGTTATGCTAATCTTCCTCCCCAAAGCCTCTGAGACCGTCGTGCTGACCGGTGGCTAGTCAGACTCGGCTTCACCGGGGCACCCGTGTGAGCGCACACACACATGCACATACACACATGCACATACACACACGTACAAACATACAGGCACACACATGCACACACACACATGCACATACACACACGTACAAACATACAGGCACACACATGCACATACACACATGCACATACACACACGTACAAACATACAGACACACACATGCACACACACACATGCACATACACACACGTACAAACATACAGGCACACACATGCACACACACACATGCACATACACACACGTACAAACATATAGGCACACACATGCACACACACATGTACATACAACACACACACGCACATACCCACATGCAAACACAAGCACACACCACATACACACACATATACACACCCACACACATGCACGCAAACACATATGCACATACACACACATGTACAAACATGCACACACCCACATGCACACGCACATGTACACACACATGGACACACCCATAAACATGCACATGCACACACATGCGTGCACAACACACACATGAACACACCCATACACATGCACACACCACATACACACACATATACACACCCACACACATGCACGCAAACACACATGCACATACACACACATATACACACCCACACACATGCACGCAAACACACATGCACATACACACACATGTACAAACATGCACACACCCACATGCACACACACATGGACACACACATGGACACACCCATAAACATGCACATGCACACACATGCGCGCACAACACACACATGAACACACCCATACACATGCACATGCACACACATG
This sequence comes from Perodicticus potto, assembly GCA_963574655.1. Classification (NCBI taxonomy): domain Eukaryota; kingdom Metazoa; phylum Chordata; class Mammalia; order Primates; family Lorisidae; genus Perodicticus; species Perodicticus potto. The sequence continues at coordinate 972 of CAUYRH010139879.1, forward strand.
CACGTACCACATACACACACGTACACACCCATACACATGTACACACCACATACACACACAAGCACACACCCATAGACATGCGGGCACGATATACACACACATGCACACACCCATACACACGCACACACATGCACATGCACACACATGCATGAACCACATACACACACATGCACACACCCATAGACATGCACGCACCACATACACACAAATGTACACACTCATACACATGCACGCACCACATACACACACCCATACACATGTATGCACCACATACACACACATGCACGCACCACATACACACACATGTACACACCCATACACATGCATGCACCACATACACACATGTACATGCACATGTGCGCAACACACACACATGAACACACCCATGCACACGCACACACATGCACAAACCCATACACATGCACATGCACACACCCATACACATGCACACACATGCACCCACCATATACACCCACATGTACACACCCACAAACATGCAGGCACCACATACACACACATGTACACACCCATACACACGCACATGCACACACATGCACGCACCACATACACACACGTACACACCCATACACATGCACACATCACATACACACATGTACATGCACATGTGCGCACCACACACATGCACGAACCACATACACACACATGCACACACCCATAGACATGCACACACCACATACACACAAATGTACACACTCATACACATGCATGCACCACATACACACACCCATACACATGTATGCACCACATATACACACATGTACACACCCATACACATGCACGCACCACATACACATGTACATACACATGCACACGCACACACATGCGTGCACCACACACACACATGCACACACAGGCACATATGTACACACCCATGCACATGCACACACATGTACACACCCATACACATGCACGTGCCACATACATACACATGTACACACCCATACACATGCACACACATGCACCCACCACATACACCCACATGTACACACCCACAAACATGCAGAGGCACATGCACACATGTGCACACACCACATACACACACATGTACACACCCATACACATGCACGTGCACACACCCATACACATGCACGTGCCACATAAACACACATGCACACACCCATACACATGCACACACATGCACCCACCACATACACCCACATGTACACACCCACAAACATGCAGTGGCACATGCACACACATGCACACACCCATACACATGCACCCACCATATACACCCACATGTACACACCCACAAACATGCAGAGGCACATGCACGTACCACATACACACACATACATACACATGCACATGAATTCACACATCCACATGCACATACAGATATGTACCTCAGAGCCCCCACCTGGACTTTTCTCCCAGAGCCGAACACTTGTCTTTTGAGAGTTCTTAGGAAAATGGGAATTAAATAAATACACATTTACTGAGATCCACTCTGGGCCAGAAACTTCCATTTGCTTACTTAGTTAAAGCCTCGCAAGAGTACTGGGAGGATATTTTTGTGGTTATTACCCTGTTTGTACAGATGCAGAAAACTAAGATACATATTATGTGGTTTGGGTTTAGTTTTCCGATGCACACAGCTGGTAAGTGCTGGATGGAGAATTTGAATCTAGATTTTTTTTTCATGCCCAAACTACACTTGTTCAAAGCGAACAGTCAGATAAGGTTCTACAGATGTATGTACATGTGCACATCAATATCTCCATCACCCCAGAAGTTTCCTCATGATCCTTTGCAAGCCTTCTCTGCCTCTCCCTCCCCACTCCTTCAAGCCACCACTGATCTACTTTATGTCACTATAGATTAGTTTGTATTTTCTGGAAGTTCACAGGTACGGCATAGACCTGTAGAGGGGCTCGTGCAGTGTGCATTCTTTTTGTCTGCCTTCTGTCACTCGGCATTATTATTCTGACACCCACCTGTGCTCTCTGTGTCTTCATGTATTCTTTTTTTTTTTAATTTTTTTTTATTAAATCATAATTGTGTACATTGGTGCAATCATGGGGCACAATGTGCTGACTTCATATACAATCTGAAATATTTTCATTGAACTATTTAACATAGCCTACATGGCCTTTTAATCACTATAGGAAGACATTTATATTCTACCTTTAGTAATTTTCACTTGTACCCTTGTAAGATGCACCGTAAGTGTGATCCCATCCAATCACCCTCCATCCAGCCGCCCCCCTCCCCTCCCCTCCCTTGCCCCTTTCCACATTTCTTGTGCTATAGTTCGGTTATAGCCTTCATATGAAAGCTATAAATTAGCTTCATAGTAGGGCTGAGTACACTGGGTACTTTTCCTTCCATTCTTGAGATACTTTGCTAAGAAGAATATGTTCCAGCTCCATCCATGTAAACACAAAAGAGGTAAAGTCTCCATCTTTCTTTAAGGCTGCATAGTATTCCATGGTATACATGTACCAGCAATTTATTAATCCATCCATGGGTCAATAGGCACTTGGGCTTCTTCCACGACTTAGCAATTATGAATTGGGCTGCAATAAACATTCTGGTACAGATATCTTTATTGTGATGTGATTTTTGTTCTTCTGGATATATACCTAGTAAAGGAATTAAAGGATCGAATGGCAGATCTATTTTTAGATCTCTAAGTATTCTCCAAACATCCTTCCAAAAGGAATATATTAGTTTGCATTCCCACCAGCCATGTGTTCTTTTATTGATAAACAGATCCCATCCTAAAAAATATGCTACAATTTGCTTACCCATGCACCAGTTAGTGAACATTTGGGTTTTTTCTATTTGAGGCTATTACAAATAAAACTCCTAGGAGCACTCACATTCAATTCTCAAACCTTAATACTAAGGAAAAGAAACAATTTAAAAACTGGAAAAATATTTGAGCAGGTACTTCACCAAAAATGTTAAACAAATAGCAAATAATCACACAACAAAAATAGCAAATAATCACACCATGAATGCTCTATGGCATTAATCATGAGGGAAATTCCAATTAAAGCCATGATGCGATATCACTACACACGTATTGGAATGGCTAAAATTAGAAAGGCCAACCACTCCAAGTGTTAGTGAGGAGGTAAAGCTCCTGGAACGCTCATACAGTGCTGGTAGAAAACATTTTGGCAGTTTCTCAAAAACTTAAACATGCGCCCAGCACATGGCCAGCGACAGCTCTCCTGGGTAGTAACCCAAGAGAAAAGGAAGCATGCATACTCACAAATACCTGCTTGTGAATGCTCAGAGCAGCCTAACTTTTAACAGGAATCTGTGTTTTTAAAAACACCCCAATATCATTCTAACAGTGAGTCAGGTTTGGGAACTACTGTGTTGGGCTTCTTGGATGGGTATGATCACACAAGAAAATCTCCTTATCCCTCATCTAACTGCATAAGTAAAGGAAAGGGGTGAATTACAAAGCTAACTAGTTGGGGAAGGAATGCTGTTTAATAAATCTCTGTGATATTGGACTAGTCACTTAAGCTTTTTATATTTTATAAGGGAAGGGAGGGAGGGAGGAGAGGAGGGGAAGGAAAGGAAGGGAAGGGAAAGGAGACGCATCCCTACCATTCAATTTTAAAATGCTAATGTCCCTGAGATTTGAGAGTGCCAGAATTGTCATTAAACTATTCCAGACACAAAGGTTTGTGCTGTTTTGCAGCCCACGGGAGGCTGTATTTTACTTATCTGGATCCCTTTTGTCTGGAATTATTTCTTTCTTTTGAATAACCTGCAAAATGTAAAGCTGGGGACAGAGAATCATTGGTCTCCCTTATTTGGAAATGGATTTGTCATTTGCAGTCAGTACCTGTACCTGGGGCAGTTTGGATCAAAAACAGTTTTCAAGGCTTCATTTATTACCATGTTTTAAAGAATTCACCCTTTGATCAAGAGCCTGGGGATTCCATGCTTTGCCCCCTCAAAACGTGCTCCCACCCCCAAGATCCCAGTGCTGTTTTTGTGTCTTTTGAAAGCCCTGTTTACTTCGGAAATTCAGCAATTGCTCCCGAAGTCCCTTTGATGTCTATTGAATTTAATATATTTCATTGCATTATGGAAAAGCTATTTCAGCTTTTGGTATCAGCATCTTCTTGATGTGCCGAGGGGTCTTTTTGTTGGGTTTTGTATGTGTGGTTGTTGATTTGCATTGTTGAATTTTTTTAAGAATAATTTGAAGATTTTTTTCTTTTTTTTTTTTTTTTAAAGATTAGCCAAAGGCTGAGCAAGCGATGAGATTGACACCTCCCAGAAGCTAAGATTCTCCGTTGAGTTAAGGGAGAGACATCAAGAAAAATAGTTGTGGTTCTGCATCCTTGTTTTCCTTCATCCCATTGCCCTAGTATTCCCTCCACAATAAACCAACAAAGGTGTGTTTATCAACGAGCCAGCAGTGACTTACTATGCTACATCGAGGTGTAAGCTAAATAAGAAAGAGTTGAACATGTAATTGAGAGATGTGATATATATCTGTGCTGGGCTGAATAATATCTCTCAAAAAACTTCATGCCCGCTTAGAACCTGTGGATGTGCATTGTTAAGATGAAGTCATCCTGGATTTGAGGGCTCTAGTTCAGGGACTGGTGTCCTTACAGGAAGAGGGAAATTTAGACAGGGAAACACACAAAGCGAAAACAGCCAAGTGAAAACAGAGGCTGAGATTGGAGTGATGCTGCCACAAGCCAAGGAATGCCAAGGGTCACTGGCTGTCTGCAGAAGCTATAAGAAACAGAGGATTCTTCCCCAGCGTCTTTGGAGAGAGTGCAACCCTGCCAACAACTTGATTGCAGCTTTGTAGGCTCCAGAACTGTGAGAGAATAAATTCCTGCTGTTTTAAGTCTCCCAGTTTATCCTCACTTGCTATGGCAGCCCTAGAAAAATAAATTCTATATTCAGCATATAATAAACAACAGATGCCTTTGCATGCATTATCAGACACTAATCTAAGAGTTTTCACATATTTAATTTTCATCACTTTAGGAGGCAGGTACGATTATGACCCCATCGTTTAGGGGACCCTATGATACAGTGTCCAAAACAAGACACTGAGACAACAGGCATTAACCAGGACTGCCGAGGATGTGTGATCACTCTACCCACCTTACAGGTGAGGAAAGGAAAGTTACAGAGCTAGTCGGGGGCAGTAATAGGATTTGAATCCAGATGGTCTAGCTCCAGAGTCCTTACCCATAAACTCCACTCTACACCACATAGAATTGACCCAGCCTCCTGGGACCTCACCTTCAGAACAAAAAAAGCAACAGGCAGAAAAAAACAACCACTGGCTCAGGCCTAAGAGGAATCAAGAAAATTCTCCAGGACCACAGTCATATTATGAAGAGTCCCAGGGACAGAAGGAGAAGACCTAGATTATGGTTCCTATTCTGCCCTTCACTAACTGGGCCCTGGGGGCAGACACTTCTCCTCACTCCATCCTTGGCCTCTTCCAGTCTGCCATTCTCCCTTTCACCGTCAACTCTGCCCGGATGGCCTCAGCATTAATTAGTGACTCTAGGGGTCTGTTAGCTCGGTTCAGGATCCCAAACTGCAAAAATGTGGGGGAAGAGGGATCTCTTCCACCTGTCTGTGATCTCTAGCATTCTTCTGCGGCTCCAAACCTATATGGTTTGTGTTCCTAGGGTGCACTTGGCCATTTGGTACATTGAGACACAATAGGTGGGCAAGTCCCCTTGGTTCGTAGCAGAAATTAGAGACAATATAAACAGTGGCTCCATTCGGGGCTCCACACCACCTCTGAGGTCAGACTTTCAACCCTGAGTTGGGCTGAGGCTCTGAGGTCCTCACTCCCCTCCCTGGACCCCTGAGAAGGCCTGATGCTGTGTCTTACCCTGCCCCCTTAGTATGACCTTTAGGCAGCAATGGAGGCCTGGGCCAGGCTTGAGTTTTCTCTGTCTCCTGAGATCTCCAACATGGACCACTGGGGCCAGCCCCTCTGTCTGGGCCTGCAGAGGGTCTCGGTCAGTCTCTCCTCCCTGGGGGGGGTTTGCAGTGTGGCCCATGATCAGGGCTGACCAGCTTTTGGCAACCACCACACCCCACTGGCCACCACGTCCTGCTAACTCTGCAAGTCCAGACACCCCATCTCCACTCCCCCACGTGAGAAGTTCAAGACTGAAAAGGAGAGGTTATTCCTAGACGTAAATGAAAGGAAGTGGAGTCCAGGTCCTGTGTGGGCAACGTGGCCGTTATTCACTCGGGTGCCAGGGGAGGAGTTAGAAAAAGAAGTCAGCATGGGGGTTAAGGTGGTGTGGGAACATAAGGGTTGGGTGCACACTCATTCCTTCCTGGGTGGGACTTGTGTGCTCGTTTCTGTGTCCCTGCCCTCAGGTCTATTTGGGCAGGTCCCTACATTGGGCCCTATCACCATGAACAAGCACCCGTCAGCTGGCCTGCCTGGCTCCAGTCTCTTCTGCAAGTTGTCCCTTTTCCTTTCCTCAGAGGTCCACCCTTCTCACTGCCGCATAAAACACACCCGTGAGCGTGTGTGTGTAAACCTTCAGTACATTCCCAGGGTAAAGACCGAACCCCCCAGCCGGGGACTCGAGGCCATCGCCACCTGGATACGAGCTGCCTTCTTCCCTCGTGGTCCCACTCTTCCCAGGCACGGAGCCCTCCCCTGTGTCCCAGCTGCAGAGGGCGAAGCACAGCCCCCCCTAATCCCACAGGCAGGCAGCACCTGGCCTTTGTCACTTCTAGTGGCAACCCTCCCACTGAGTAACTCCACCTGCTTCTCACCCTTGAAGGCACACCCTAAACATCACCTCTCACAGGCAACCTTCCTGGCTTCCTCCTCCTGCTCTGGGCTCCATCGCAACCAGTCCCCGCTGCTTGGAGACCCCAGCACTCTTTGATAAAGCTTGTTGCTGCTCCCCAAGCTGAAGGTACAGTGCCCAGGGGGCAGTTCGGCTCCTCCACACCTGGGTCCCTTCCACACCCACATCCCGCAGCACTCCACCCTCTGGAGAGCACCTGAAAGGGCTGACTGAGTGTCCATGGGGTGACTTTTGAGCCAGAGCACAGAACAGACCGCTCCCCTGGCCATGGGCCTTGCACACCTGAGCACAACCCCTCCATGGGGTGGGAACCAGAGGCGGCAGACACAGGCTGCAGGCAGGGACACGGGAAAAACTCGCAGAGGCCTCTGAAGAACCGCACTGAGAGGAGAGTCACGGTTGCTATTAAGGCCCCAAGACAGTGAAAGAGAATAAGGAAGAAGGCGCCCTGCCACGTGCGCGCTCCCTCCTTTGAAAGCCTTTCCCTGCCAGCCTGGCGGCAATCTTGCCACTGAGTGTGGCCAGGGGAAGGTGCCGAGTTTTCCTCCCTCTCTCCAAGGCCCCAGCCCTCTTGTATCTGTTGCAAGTTGGCTGCCAAGGCCTTTCCAAACACACACCATTAATTCTGCCGCACAGCCCAAGTGAGATCAGGCATTCGAAAGAGGAAAGAAATATGGAATTCAGGAGCTGGGGCTCCTACACGCGCAAAGATCACTGGGGAAGGTGAACCAGATAGAGTCTTTGTTTACGCTTTTGTTTTTCAACAGACATAAGGTCACTGCAAGCAGCAGCCATTAGCCTAATTAGACCCTAGAAAGAAGAGAAGAGAGAGAGCACTCCAGAGGGGGAGGAGGGAGGGAGGGACGCGGACAGTAATTGAAGCCAAATAATGAATATTAAACTCTCGTAAGTAATGTTTAATTAAGTTATCCGACGATCGAGGCTTTTTACAAACATTACCATGGGATTCAAAGCAGTACATTAAGTGCCCGGAAAAATCACTAAGCGGGGGACACAGGTTGTCTTCTTTCCTTCCAGTCTAACGCTGTTTTGTTTGCATCAAGGTTCCCTGGCTGAAGGCGGAGGGGAGTGACAGAAACACAGGCCCCTGAGCCCGCTGTCCCTGCCCTCCTGCTCAGCCTCCACCTTGCCCCACAGGAGACCAGAGCTTATCACCACATTAAAGTTCAAAACTGCCATCTGTCAGAAAACTTCATTAAAAGTGAAAAAGACAAGTGAGAGAAGATAGTGGCTAACTTTCTAGAATGTGCAAAGTCTACTTACAGAAAGGGACGAAAGGCCCAGCAGGAAAAGGAGCAAAGGATATAAACAGACAGTTCACAGAATAAAAAAAATCCAACAAAAATATGAAAAAAAAAAACAGATCAAGCTCACTAGAATCAGAGAAACGCACAAGCTGAAACAAGCTACCCTTTTATACCCACCAGGTAAACAACAAGTGTCGGTAAAGATACAGAGGGGAAGATTGAGTATATAAGACAAATTGATGCAATCGCAGGGGAGAGCAATTTAGCACCACACAATAAAGTAAATATGCGCATGCCCTAGGACCCGGGAAATCCATTACAGGCCTTCTGCCCTACTAGATTCTTAGAAATGTGTACAAAAATATTCAAGGCAATATTTTTGTACAGCAAAAATTAGAAACGACCTAACATTCATCAACAAGAGAACAGGAGTTCTCAATACATTGAGGCATATTCACACAATGAAAAACTATTCAGCAATAAACACATCAGTGGATCATGTGAATAAATCTGTTAAATATAATTTTGGCAAAAATCAAAAACCAAACAGCAAAAAAGGCAATAGCAGAATACAAATATTATAACACAATTTCTGTAAAATGTTAAAATCTGTGGCCCATAGTATTTAGAGACATACATCTGTGTATGAAAAATGAAGTGCATGAGAATGACAAATGCCAAATTCAAGGTAGAGGATACCTGGGGCAGAGAAATAGCACACAAAGCAAGGTGCAGGTGTTCATTACATTAACCTGTAAATCTTTTTCATATCTTACATATTCCATATTTTTAAAAATTATAGCAGTCATACCTTTTTAAACAGATAGAAATATGTCTCAAAAGGATTATAAGGTTTTCAAGAGAAAGAGCCTGAAACAGTTATCAAAGAGAAGACCAGGTTGGAGGAGTGGCCAAAATGTCAGTCATAGTTGGGACACAGTAGATAGAGAAGGGGGATTTTAGGAACCGTGAAATGTTCTTACACTAAAATCTCTACCCAAGAGGGGAACCCGAACATCAAGAAAGTGCTACCTGCCATCGGTGGCTCTGACGCCCATCAGATCTGCAGTGACAATAACCAAAGCCAGCCCAGGGAGGTAGGTGTGTGACCCACTCCTTAGGTCCAAGGAGCAAAGGGATTTAAAGCTGAAAGATAGGCCCACAGGCAAGGAAGGACAAATTAGGCATTTCTTGTCAACTAAACTTTCTTTCCATTCTGTACTTATTAAATGGATCCAAATTCATCAGCTCCCAAATCACCAGGAATTTTCCTTTTTCTTTTTTTTTTTTTTTTTTTGTATTTCAAAAAATTTTTTATTACCCCAAATAGTTTTGTAACCATTAGTAACTTGTATTTCCCCTCCCTTCAGCCCCTGATAACTCCCAATCTGCTTTCTGTCTCTATAAATTTGCCTATGCAAGGTACCTCATGTAAACATCATACAATATTCCTTTTATGTCTTGCTTATTTCACTCAACACAATGTTCTCCAGGTTCATGTGTGCTAGAGCATGTATCCGAATTCTATTCCTTACTAGGTATTTTCTGAGAGGCCACAGTGTGCTTGAGAACACCTTGTAAGCCTTGGCCATGGAGAATCCCACCGTTGACCAGAGCAGAGGCAGCAGACACTGAAGCTATCAACAGAAATATTTGAACCTCTTCTAGATGAATTTAGCCTGGGAGAAGCCTCTTCAAGGAATCACAGTAATTAATGCCTATTTAAGAGACAGTCATGATGATGCCATAATGATAGCATGATAATCCCATCTCCAACTAGGCATTAAACATCATAGAATAGTACTTTTACCCAGAAAGGGACACCTTTTATTTTGGTATTAGTTGAAAACAGAAGTAAATAGACCAGGTAGAAAAATCTAGTAAACTCTGGTGTCAGTGTAACATGACCTTGAGTTGCCCACTCTCTCCAAACATTAATAACTACACTCTGTACATGAGGATCTAAGACCAGGGACAGCAAGCTGTAGCCTGTTGCTTATTTTTATACAGTCCTCAAACACTACAATAACAGAGCTACATAGTCAAGATAGAGACCATAAGACCTGAAAACCCAAAATATTTACTGTCCGGCCATTTGCCAACCAACTAGAGCAGATGATTAAATACAGTTTGAGCCAGATATAAAACATTAAATTTTCTAGTAGTTGTCATAAAGAAATAAAAAAAGAAATGAAATAAGTCTTAATGACACATTATATTTAAACCAACATATCCCCTCTCAGTTCGGCGAGCCACATTTCAAGTGTTCGATAGTCTCATGTGGTTAATACTAGACAGCATGGGGCCAGATTGTTGCAAAGGTCCTTTTCAGCTGTCATGTGATAAGATTATCTAAAATATGTGTATAGACTTTTTTTAAAAAAAAACTATCCGTTCTCCAGCAACAAATTGGAATTCTAACTCCTTACAATCTTGCCGGATGCTTCCTATCTATATGAACCTTTGCTGGTGGCATTCTAAGGGTGCAGCCCCCCACAGAGGCATGGATGCCTGGGCACTGTCCCTAAGGGCTGAGCTCACAGACAGACCCAGCCCACTCCTGCCCGCTTGTTCATTCTGAGCTTCCCTTCTCATGCATTCTGCTCCTGAATACATGTTAGTGTGTATCTCTGCTCTGTCTGGCTCTTGCCTTGCTCTCCTCGTAAATGTCTCTGGCTTGAATTTTCTCCATTTTCCTGCTATAGGATATCCCATATCACCCTACCTGTTAAAAAAGGAGATACAGAAAGAATGGTATAGTTACAGAAAGGTAAAACACACGGTGGGGTCTGGAGTTTGAGATAAAAATTGTCATCCCTCCATATCTCTGGGTCTGCATCCATGGATTCAACCAAACATAGGTTGAAAATATACAGGGAAAAAAATCCACAAAGTTCCAAAAAGTCAAACTTGACTTTGCCATGCACTGTGCACCAGGCAGAGATGTGTAGGCATTGTGTTGGGTACTACGAGTAATCTAGAGATGTGAGGATCTAAGCACATGTGAGGATATGCATGCTTATAAGCAAATACTATTCTGTATCACGGACTTGAGCATCCATGAATTTGAGTATCCACAGAGGTCCTGGAACCAATCCCCCACAGATGCCAAGGGATGACTGTACTTGCTCTGCAAAAATGATTCAGGAAATTCAGAAGTAAGAGAATAAAATAAGCTCTTGAGAAGGCATTTGGGGGGTGAGAAAAGACTTTTTTTTACAATTAATAGTGGTATCATTTAGACATTTAAACCTCATTAGGTGTATAGGAATTTAATTGATCTCAAACATTCTTTTTTTTTTTTTTTTTTTTTTGCAATCTTTGGCCGGGGCCGGGTTTGAACCCACCACCTCTGGTATATGGAGCCAGCACCCTACTCTTTGAGAAAAGACTTTTTTAAAAAACTATCCCTTTGCAAGGTTCCTGCAGGCTACCTAAGGAGGATCATTGGTCATGAGTTCAGGGACAGAGTTGGGAATTGAACGAGAGGTGTCAAGAGTAGACCTGGGGCTCAGGGAAGACCAGCCTGGCTTCCCCAGAGAACTAAAGGCAGCTGGTGCCACAGCTCAGCCCAAGGCCAGGGATGGGACACTGGATATTAAGTCATCAGTGAAGACTGAGGCCCCGAGAAAGGAGATGAGCCTGGAAGGGGCGCTGACAGGGAGATGCCTGGAAGAGATTTAATAATGTAAGACTGGGTTTCATCAGAAGGTTCCTCTAAGTTATTCCCCCAGCCCCTCTTCTGAAGACAATTAGTCTGTGCTGGGCTTCAGGGCTCTGGGCTGGAGATGGGAGGGAGGGATGTGTTTTTTAAAGTAAAATACACTATAACTATAAAAATAAATGCTCATGATAACTCTTTCAAACAGTACATAGAAGTCTAACAGAGAAAGATATTACCTGAAATTTTTCGACCCTGAACTAATGATTTGGCAACCATTCTTTCAGCATGTTTTCATGCATTTCCATAATATTTAATAAGATCATATCACACAAGCTCAGCCACTTGCACCTGGGATGGTGGGTTCGAGCCCAGCCCAGGCCTGCTAAACAAACAAACAACAACAACAAAAATAGCCAGGCATTGTGGTAGGCGCCTGTAGTCCCAGCTATTTGGGAGGTGGAGACAAGAGAATCGCTTGAGCCCAAGAGTTTGAGGTGCTGTGAGCTATGACACCTCAGCACTCTATAGAGGGTGACAAAGTGAGGCTCTGTCTCAATTAAAAAAAAGAAAAAGGCTGGGATAATAGATTACTACGAGTAACCTAGAGATGGTTTAAGCACATGTGAGGATATGCATGCTTATAACCAAATACTATTCTGTATCATATGACAGGTGGTGTCATTTTATCATAGAGATGGTGTGTGCATGTGTGTTTATCTCAAGTCTTCATTCTTTTGGATGTGGAGAGATTTACACCTTCTATTTCTTTCTCCACCCTTCATATAAGGAATGTTGTGGCTATTTTACAAAAAGATCATTTTGACACACTTCTCTGAACTTTGCTTGTTTCACATTTTATAAGTTTCTCCAAATTAGCAGATTTTAAATTAATTCCTTTTTAATGTTTGCATAATATTTGTGAGTGTACTGTGATTTATTTAACTATTCCAAATGATGATGTCGCTCCCTTTGAAGCAACTTTGCATACATATCCTTACTCTTTGGTGCTTTTCCTTCTGTGAGATAGATTCCCAGAAGTGGGACTGCTGGTGGAGGGGCTATCCATTCTTTTTATTTTACTAGTTATTGCCTGCTATTTTCCAACAAAATGAAATAGTTTACATTTCCTGCAGCAAAGAGTACGAATTCCCCCTGCCCCGGCATCTCCTCCAGTGATAGGTGTTATTGGTCTTCGTAATATTTGCCAGGCTGATGGGTATAGAGTGATAATTCAGTGCTACTTTAATTTGCATTTTCTAGTGAGTTTAAGCATTTCTTAATGTGTTTATTGGTCATTTAGATTTGCTCCTCCAAAAGCTGCTTACTCATATCCTTTGCCTGTTGTGTTTGGTTATCTTTTTATTAATTTTTAAGAGATTTTTGTATATTATGGCTATGAATCTTTTATGAATATAAATATCTTGCCTAAACCTATCATTGGACCCCATCCTTATTTTTACAGCCCAATTGCAGCATATTGTCTGGCTGAGGGGGCAGGGTAAGAAGCAGAGATTTGGAGGGTGCAGGAGGAGCTCAAGGCTCCAGATGTCTTCCGGGGACATTATCTTAGCTGGCTCTGGCTGCCATGACAGAGACCACAGACTGAGTGTCTTAAAGAACAGGTATTTGTTGTTCACAGTCTGGAGGCTGGAAGTCCAAGATCAAGGCACTGGCAGGGTCAGTTTCTGGTCAGGCCTCTCTTCCTGGCTTGCAGATGGCTGCCTTCTTGCTGTGTCCTCACATGGGTTTTTCCTCTGTGCCAGTGGAGAAAAAGAGCGAGCTCTCAGGTGCTTCTTCCTCTTCTTATAAGGACACTGTCCTATTAGATCGGGGCCCAACCTGATGACCTCCTTTAACCTTAATTACCTCCCTAAAGGCCCTATATCCAAGTATAGTCACAAGGTGGGAGAGGTTTAGGGGTTTCATATATGGCATTGTGGGGGGACACAACTGAGTCCTGAACAGATGGGATTTACCGAAGTGGGTAAATCCAGCCAGGAGGGCATGTCTGAGCCACATTTGTCTTCACATGATTGCCCATGCTCCAACATGACAGGGAAGCAGCCAGATGATTGCCATTCCCCAAAGAAATGGCACAGAAAGCAGAGAAGCCCCAAGGCCTGAAGGGGTCAGAGGTAAGACGCCTCCATAGATGTCCATGATCTAGCGCTAGGTCAGAAGAATAGACACATCTCACTGGACACCTGTGAGGTTAGAGGTCTGAAGGGCAACATGCTATTATAATGTAATAAGAAATACGGACGTGGTGCTTTCACGATGGGATATATTCTGAGAAGAGCAAACAGATCTTTGCCACACCCAGGCCACATGATATCGTCTGATGCCTTTGGACTACAAACCTGTACTGGACACTGCAAGCAATTGTAACACAATGGTAAGAATGTATCTAATGCACAGACGAAAGGTACAGTAAAAATGCAGTGTCTTCCTACGGTGCATCTTAGAAGGGTACAGGTGAAACTTACTAAATGCAGAATATAAATGTCTTAACACAATAACTAAGAAAATGCCATGAAGGCTATGTTAATCAGTTTAATGAAAATATTTCAGATCGTATATGAAACCAACACATTGTACCCCATGATTGCACTAATGTACACAGCTATGATTTAATTTAAAAAAAGAAATAAAATTAAATTAAAAAATAAATTTTAAAAATTAGCACATTACAAAGAAGAAAAAAGCATTTGTTTCTGCAAGAGCCTATTCCCAGTGGGGTGGGGAGTCTGTGGTGTTCTTATTTAAGGAGTGATCATTCTTTCTTTCTTGCACCAAAGGAGGCAAGAAAAACTTCATAATTCTCAGCTGCACACCATTTAATGAAAGCGTTTGTTGTGTAAAATTTGAATTCTGTCAAAAGACTGGACTTAAGTACCAGAAAGGCCACAAGATTTCTCAAGGCCACAGGTTCTCCAACCCTTGTACGTCCAACATTATAGTTAACAGTAATAATTGGAGTATCATATTTACATGGTTGACTATCACTATAGTTGAACATTAGATATTCCAGTGGCAAAGTTAACATTTTCCACGACAATTAAGATTTTGACATTCATTATCTCTCAAGAGGAGGCCTCTTTTATTCTTTACTGAGTTGTATCAAGAAGTTTCTTGAAACAGATTTTATTTCCCCAGAAAATGGTTTTAAACCTATCTAAGTACTTAAACAAATGCTGTTAACTTAACTTTGGATCAAAAGCAGAAAATTAAGAGCTGACTTTATCAATTTTCCACAATGTCATAATACTTTGGCTTCTGCAGAAAACACAATAAGGCCTATAAACTATAAGGTGCAACCTTTCTTCTCTGCCTCTTCCATCTCCCGCCACTAAAACGACTGATATACATGTGAAATATTTGATTGTAAGTTTCAGAATGTTGGCAATATTGAAATACTTTTAGCTATGATAGTGACGATGCTATGTGACTATGTGAGATAGTGCTTAATTAATTTTAAGTTCCTTTTTAGGGAGAAATATTTTATACCAATGTGATTTTCTACTTCTAGATTTCCTATAGATGAGGTATTGACAGAATTCTGATATTTAAGTTTCTAAAAACTATTTTCAGTTAATGGATTTTTGGAGTGTGGATATAAAGTTTAGAAGCTGCCAAATTGGTTCTAGACATCTGCTGGCTCTCTGTGCTCATTACTGGAGTAAACAACTCTCATATAGATAATGGGTATAGATTTGTCAGATTTGTCAGCAAGTTCCTTAATGCTCAGGAAGATACTCCTTTCTTATTTAAGCCAAAAATTTTAGAAGTTGACTTTTAATGGCAACTGCAATTAGTACAATTACCTTTATATTTGGTTTTATGTACTGAAAGATTAGATATAAATAATATATTAAGTCTTATAAATAGATAAGTTCATAATATAAAGTATTAATTATTATAGACAGAGCTTGCAAAAGGATGAATAGAAGTTTAGAAGCTCAGGTCTTTTTATTCTGGGTTCATCACTGTTCTGTGTTCCAGGAAAGGAAGTTAAGTTTTGATAAGTTTAGTCGAAAATAAACTCGACAGAATTATGAAAAGCAATATTTTGCTTTTGATGCTTTCAGTAGTATGGTCTCCAGTAATTTTTTTTATTATTGCTATAGCAAAGTGGGATTAGCTCACAAGGGTAATGCTTTTTAGAGAAACTATGCCTCTAGTGGCGGCAAGTATATAGTCTTTATAGTACACTTGAAAAAGGTTAATTGGACACCACAAAGATGAAGAAAATGAGATTCATGAAAGGTAAGATTGGGATCAGGTGAAGTGAAGATCAACTACAAACTGGGTTCCATTAGGGAGAAGGTGTGGAAATGAATCTCACTGTGTTAGGAAAGTGAGTTCTATCATTGTACCATTATCCCTGGGTAATCAGGTGAAAGCTCAACCAAATGGTGCTGCAAACTGTGATGAAACTGTCAATAAAGTTGAAATTCTTCAGGTTGAAAATTAAGATCGGTAAAATTATTCAGTATTTTTTTCAAAGATTTTCCAAGTTGAGACTAGTGTTACCCTGTTTGTCCTTACAGAGCTATGTAAAATAGTCTCAATTATTTTTTTTGCTCACTATATTTCATACCTTAGGGATTCCTTTTTGGGTAGCAGAAAAGTAAATTAAGCAGAATCACCTCCAAGAGACTCCAAAATTCTTATCAGGGCCTGGTTTGTAAAAATGGCTGTGATATCTGTTATTCTGAGTTTGCAAATACACATTTTATTCTATAAACTCAGGCCCAAGAAGTATAACATTTTTTAACTCAATTTTGATTTCAGGTTTTCATTTTGTCAGAAATATTATCTTGTTATTTCAGAAATGCCCGCATCCCTTTTGCCTGGGTGATGGCACAGTTTGTCAAGAGATATTGTTATTGTCAGTGATGACGGATGTGGTGTTAATGGCATCTACTCTTGATGTTGGGGTTAGGAAGGTGTGATTTCATTTTGTCTGATCACACCAGCTTCTGCTTAGATAGACATGCTTCATCTTAGTTTTGGAGTTTTTTTGTTTATTTATTTTTTTCTAAGTTGTCTATCTGTTAGGGTTTCAGCTAATATGTAACTTTGCTGTCTTTCTAAAAGTTTTCTAGTTATAGTAATTCTTTTTTTTTTTTCTACAGTTTTTGGCCATGGCCAGGTTTGAACCCGTCACCTCTGGTTCATGGGGCTGGCGCCCTACTCCTTTGAGCCACAGGCCCCACCCTAGATATAGTAATTCTTTAAGCTTTTTCCATGTTATTCCTGGGTGCATTGAATTCATTCAGGTACTCCAGGTCCACTCTGGGACATAAAAAATTTCTATGAAAATGTCTTAAAGAACATATCTGTTGTTTCTGGCAGAACCTTCCATTTTGGGTTGCTCTCCAGCCAGACTAGGGTCAGGACAATTTTAGAGCTTTGTATAACTTTTGTGCTGCCTGAAGGTGCCCAGCCATGAAGGTATTTTGAGGCTGAAATGTAAGTCAAACAGTCTACTTATTAAAGTTTGTTTCTGGTGCAGGGAAAAGGTACTTTTTATTTTACAGAAATGCGTTGTGTTTTCCCTAAGATATGAATCTTTATATTGGTAGAGGAGGCACCTTTTCTCATTAACATTAAAGTGATATGGTAGTAGTAGCTCTGGACACAGCTTTCTTTTGTTCTTGCAATTCAAATCATTTGAGGGGATTTGATATTTCCGATCCTTCAACTCAATTGTTAAGAATATGGAGTTATGCACAGAATTGGTCTCTCTTCAGGAGCCTAATGAGAGGCCTATAAAAACTTATCATTTATCCTCTGATATTTCTGCCACATCTAAGAGATTCTCCTACCACAGTCATTTAAATTAAATTAATTCCAAGAGGAACTATCAGAAGCACACGGTTACATGGAAATTTAAAAACCTGCTGCTGAACTATCTTTGAGTCACCAATGAGGTAAAAGACAGACTAAAATACAAACTTGAATAGAATAACAATACTGACAAATCTACCAAAGTCTCTGAGCTACAGAAAAAGGGGTCTAAGGGGGAAGTTAAAAGCAATATATTCCTATATCAAAAAGACAGAAGTATCATAAATTAACAACTTAATGTCACACCTCAAGGAACTATAAGAATAAGAACCCCAAATTTGGCAGAGGAAATAAAGATCAGAGCAGATAAGCAAAATTGAAACAGACAATCAAAACATACAAAACAAACAAAGAAAACCCCAATGAAATTAAAAGTTAGTTTTTCAAAAAGATAAACAAAATTGAGGCATCGGTAGAGATATAAACCAAGAAAAGGAGATAAAGGATTCAAATAAGCTCAATTACAAATGAAAAAGATGACATTACAGCTGATATCATAGAAAATAAGTGATCATTAGAGATTAGTATGAACACCTCTATGCATGGAAACTAGAAAAACTGGAGGAAATGAGTAAAATTCTGGAAACACATTACTTCCAAATTTGAATCAGGAAGAAATAGAAATCCTTAACATACCAGTAATGAGTAGAGAGATTGGATCAGCATTAAAAAGTATCTAACAACAATGAAAAAATCCCAGGACTAAATGGATTCAAAGCTGAATTATGCCAGATATACAAGGAAGAACTGGCACCTATCCTACTAAAACTGTTCCATAAAATCATGAAGGAAGGAGTACTCCCCCAACTCATTCTACAAAGCCAATTTCACCCTCATAAGAAAGCTAGGAAAGGGCACAGCAAAAAAGAAAGCTAAAGATCAACATCCTCCATGGACATACATGCAAAAACCCTGAATATAAAGCTAGCAACTCCAATCTAATAGTACATCAAAAAACTAATTCACAGGATCAAGTGGGTTTCATTTTAGAGATGCAAGGATGGTTCAACATATGCAAATATGATTCACTAAATAAATAAAATTAAACATAAAAACTGTTTAATAGATGTAGAAAAGATAAATATTTGATACAATCCAGCATCCCTTCATGATTAAAAACCCTTCACAAACTAGATAAAGAACGTATCACAAAATAATAAAAGCCATCTGTGACAAACCAACAACCAATATCATTTTTAATGAGAATAAGTTGAAAGCATTTTTTCTAAGAACAGAAACAAGATAAGACCTTTACAAGGACAACTACAAAACACTGATGAAGGAAACTGTAGATGATTTGAACAAAGGAAAAAGCATTCCATGCTTATGGTTTGGAAGAATCCATACTGTTAAAATGACCATACTGCCAAAATAATCTACATATTCAATGTAATTCCTATCAAAATCCCAACATCATTTTTCAAAGAATTAGAAAACAAACTCTAAAATTCATATGGAATGGTAAAAAAAGCCTATATAGCCAAAGCAATCCCAAGCTAAAAGACAAAATCTGAAGGCCTTATATATCTGGATTCAAATTACATTACAAGACAGTAATACCCAAAAGAGCATGATACTAATATAAAGGTAGACACATAGACCAATGGACTAGAGTAGAGAACCCAGAAATAAGGATAAAAACCTACAAGAAACTCATCTTTGACAAAGCATACAAAAGTATATGCTGGAGAAATGAGTCACTATTCAAAATATGGCCTTGGCAAAACTCATTAGCCTCATGCAGAATAATTTGGATTCTTACTTCTTACTTTGTATAAAAATTAACTAAAGTTGCAATTAGCAATTAGCTGCATTCCCACAGTAGCCCAGGTCAGCCTGACCCAATCCAGTCCAAAATAGCCTACTGGCATTTGTCATCCATCCTATTTATGTTTAACTAACTGCCTAACATAACACTACCAACCTATTGCCCATGATTTTTATACAATTGCACTTTAAATCAATTGTGTGCAGAAAGGAGAAAGAATATACATTAATACTTTTTTATTATTATATAAATACATTTAGAAGTGCTTTTTGTTGTGTGTGTATGTGGGGGGATTTAAAATCTGTCTGATATCATTTAATTTCTGTCTAAAGAACTTCCCTTTAGTATTTTTTGAAAGGAAAGGGTCTTAGTAAGAAATAATCTTAGGATTGGGTGGCAAATCAAAGGAGCAGAGCACCGGCCCCATATACCGGAGGTGGCGGGTTCAAACCCCGCCCCAGCCAAAAACTGCAAAAAAAAAAAAAAAAAAAAGAAAGAATCTTAGGATTTATCTGGAAATGTGTTTATTTCACCTTCATTTTTTGATAAATAATTTTGCTTAGCATAAGATTCTTGGGTGACTGTTTTTCTTTCAGCACTTTGGATATGTCATCCTATTGCCTCTGGTCTCTGTTTGTAATAATAAGGACACTATTAATCTTATGTTAGTTTTTCTGTGTGTGTTGAATAATTTTTTCTCTCTTGCTAATTTCAAGTTTTTCTTATGTATTTACCTTGCAGCATTTTTACTATAACATTTCTGGATGTAGACATTGTTGTAGATCGGGATTGCCAATGAACTCCAATGATCTGGAGTTCATTGTTTTCTCAACTAATTAACATTTTTCATAAAATTGAGATCTAGCAGTCATTTTTTGTGTATTGATTATTTTTTGACTATTTTCTCTCTCTCTTCTCTGATACTGCCACTAGAGTTTTATTGGTGCATATAATGGCATCCCGCATTTTTCTATGTCTCTGTTTTCTCTGTCCTTAATTTCTATCAACCTATTCACACATCGATGATTCTCTTCTCACAGTTCAAATCTATTGTTACTCTTTCTAGTGAATTTTTCGTTTTAATTGTTTACTTTTCAACTCCAGAATTTTCATTTTGTTTCTCCTTATAATGTTTATCTTTTTATTGTTATTCTCTATCTTGTGGATCAGTTTCATTATATCCTCCTTTTACTCTCTAAGAGCAGTTTATCTTAAATATTTGAACATAATTTTAATAGCTTCTTTGAAGTTTTTGTTTCTTCACTCTAATATCTTGATCTCTTTCTATGCTAGGCAGTTTCTTTTGCCTGATTTATTCCATGTATGGGCCACACACTTTTATGTGTATTTGCTTGCTTCATAAATTTTCACTGAATCCTGGATGTTTCATATAATTTAGCCATTCTGGTTACTGATTGCTCTACTCTGTGACTTTTTTTTTTTTTTTCATTTTTAGTAACTTGGCTGGGATATTTATTGAAGCACATTTTTCCTTCAGCATGAAGGCTCTGATGTCACTTAACATAGGTCTGGTCACCCTGACAGTGTTGTTAGCAGTGCTCTCTCTGTTCCTTTCTCTGATCTGTTAATCCGTCTGCCTCAGTTGGTCTTTCTCTAGCTCTTTTTTTTTCGTTTTTTTTTTTTGCAGTTTTTGGCCGGGGCTGGGTTTGTACCCACCACCTCCGGCATATGGGGCCGGCATTCTACTCCTTTGAGCCACAGGCGCTGCCCGTCTCTCTTGCTTTTAAAGTATATTAATTGCTGCTGGCAGATTTATTATTTTCTACAATATCCCAAAATATATATTGTACTGAATTGTGATCCAATTTATTATAGGTCTGGAACTAAGATCTTGGATTCACTTCAATACTAGAAGGGATTTTCTGGTTCTTTCTGATAAGTTGGCTTTATAGCTCTCGTGGAATTACAAGCTTTCCCTTAATTGATTAGCATGAAAATATCCTTTGATTTCTAGAGTGTCCTTAGGTTTAAATTTCTCCACATGTTGTTCCAAATAAAATCAGTTCCCTTGGGGAGAGACTTAAGCTCTATTTTTATGGTCTGTTATTCTCATTGGGCAAAATGTCTGTATCACTGCTCTGGAGCATGGGGAGAGACAGAAGCTCACTTCTCAGAGTGATTTTGAGATATGCCACAAATCAAAAGAGTGGGATATTGCCATAAATATAGGCAGAGATCAGTGAAGCAAATACAGTCCAGAAGTAGACCTCAACATATATGTTCCATTGAATTTTGACAAAGTATCCAGGTAAATCACTGGAGGAAGATAGGTTTGTTCTTTCTTTAAAAAAAAATGGTGGCCAGGGCGGTACCTGTTGCTCAGTGGGTAGGGTGCCAGCCCTATATATCAAGAGTGGCCAGTTCGAAACCAGCCCTGGGCAAACTGTAAGAAAAATGGCCGGGCATTGTTTTAGGCACCTGTAGTCCCAGCTACTCGGGAGGCTCAGGCAAGAGAATCACCTAAGCCCAGGAGTTGGAGGTTGCTGTGAGCTGTGACACCACAGCACTCTACCAAGGGTGGATAATAAAGTAAGTCTTTGTCTCTAAAAAAAAAAAAAAAAATGGTGGTGAAATATTAGGATACTCATTTGGACATTTAAAAAATCACTTTTCTTACTTTATATGCTGTTAAAAGTTAACTCTTTACAGAAAATAGACATGAAAAAAATGGAAACCTATAAAACTCCTGGGTCATATAAGACATAAATGTATAGTGACATCTTGAAGATTTGAAAAGGTAAATATTTTTATAGGGAGCACAACAAGTGCTAATATTAAATATTAAAAAGCCTGATATATTAAATATTATCTTAAAAACTCACTTAGGGGAAAATGCCCCTGAACATACTATAAATTTGAAATGAAAGTTAGAAAAAAAGTTTTTTTTGAGACAGAGCCTGAAGCTATTGCCTTGGGTAGAGTGCAATGGCATCACAGCTCACAGCAACCTCCAACTCCTAGGTTTAAGTGATTGTCTTGCCTCAGCTTCCCAAGTAACTGGAACTACAGGCACCTGCCACAATGCTTGGCTATTATTTGCTTGTAGTTGTCATTGTTGTTTGGCAGGCCTGGGCTGGATTCGAACCTGCCAGCTCTGGTGTATATGGTTGGTGCTTTAGCTGCTTGAGCTTAGCCACTGAGCCCAAAGTTAGAAATTTTAAGTTAGAATATTGGAAACTTAATGCTAATTATGAATGAATCCCTAGAAGTAATTGAGGGAAAAATGAATCCCTAGATATAATGACAAATCAAATTAAATTCAAAGTAACAGTAGAATCTCTGAGGAAAAAGAAAATGAACAAGAAAATAATATAATGAAAAATGTATAAATGATAAGAAAGAAGAGCCTCCTTCTATTCTTTGAAAAGTATCCATAAGGAATGAAAAGCCGCATAGTTACATAAAATATTAGCAATCATATATAGAAAAAAGAAATTGAATCCAAAATACAAGAACAACTCAGTGGTAAGAAACGATGCAATCATAAAACATGAAAATAACTTGTGAATGGACACTTCTTAAAAAATACATGAGTACACATTAAGCTTAGAATTATTTTCAAGATCACTTAATAAGATCTACAGTAAACGTTCCTCTCCCCCAGCTTGTTATTTTTGGCTTGTCTAAAATGGAAGCTGGTAGTCTTTATTTTTCCAGTTTCCACAACCCTTACCCCACCTCTGCCACTACAAGTAAGGGATTTTAACACATCTGGTTTGAGGGGGGAAAAGGAGAAAAAAGCAAGGGGCAGGAGGTTGTCATCACTGTATTCTGTTGAATATATCCTTTCTTTTTCTCTCAAGCAAATGAATATGGGCTTTGAAAATGGAAAGAACTAATGATCTTGGTGGAAAAAGTAGCCTGGTGCTAAAGGTTGCGAGGTGTACTGAAGCAACGTCATTATAATACAAGCTATGTTTGAAAAATCTCTGCCTTTTCAAGCATGGTAGACTAAATATGAATATTTTGCACAAATCAATTGTGGGCTGGAGACAGAAACAGCCTGATTTTGTCTTAGACCATATCTAATTATAGCTGCCTATGTGCTCTGGGTATTAACTACTGACATAAGTTGGAGTTGTAATGCTGAAAATCTGAAAGAAAAGTAGGAATGATCGGCAAACAGCCAGAGAAGGTGCATAATATTCTATGTGTCATATCAAAGACACTTTACTGCAGAGACCCTAATAGTGGAGGATCTGTCTAATATTCTTGAAAATGAAAGAAACCCGTAGTTCAGGGGTTAGGGCACTAACCACATACACTGGGGCTGGTGGGTTCAAACCTGTCCTGGGCCTGCTAAACAAGGACAAATACAAGAACAACAACAAACAAACAAACAAATAATAGCCAGGCATTATGGCAGGCACCTGTAGTCCCAGCTACTTGGGAGGCTAAGGCAAGAGAATAACTTAATCCCAAGAGTTTGAGATTGCACTGAGCTGTGACTCCACGCCACTCTACCGAGGATGACATAGTGAGACTCCATCAAAAAAAAAAAAAAAAAAAAACGTCCGCTTTACCATCTGCTACATCCAGGGCCAATTTACTCTAGGTGTATTCAACTCAGTTGTGACCAGAGCGACACCGACCACCTGTGAAGAACATCCCACAAAACCAGCATCTGATTCCATGTCTTGTTTGAGAACTCATGCCCAGCACCGAGAAAGATCTAGCATCATGAGAGTAGGCTTTCATTAGAAAATAATATGGAGATACTAGAGTTATTTTTCATTGCCTCAGAAGAGTGTTAGTTTGGAGGTATACTAATATCAACTGGTACTATTAAATCTACTTTTATAAGATTTTACCTCTTTCATGTTTACATGGATGGAGCTGGAACATATTCTTCTTAGCAAAGTATCTCAAGAATGGAAGAGAAACTATCCAATGTACTCAGCCCTACTATGAAACTAATTTATAGCTGTCATATGAAGGCTGTAACCCAATTATAGCACAAGAATATCGGGAAAGGGTCAAGGGAGGGGAGGGGTAGGGGGAGGATTGGTGGAGGGAGGGTAGATTGGTGGGACCACACCTAGGGTGCATCTTAGAAGGGTACAGGTGAAACTTACTAAGTGCAGAATGTAAATGTCTGAACATAATAACTAAGAAAGTGCCATGAAGGCTATGTTAACCAGTTCCATGAAAATATTTCAAATTGCATATAAAACCAGCACATTGTACCCCATGATTGCATTAATGTACACAGCTATAATTTAATAAAAAAAAGAAAAAAAAAAGAAAAGAAAATATTAATGAGACTTTAGTGACATAAATAATGCATGAATAGCATAATTTTAATTCAGAGTTTGTACCTTAAATATAATGCAAATAAAGTGTTACTATAAACAATTTTATATTTTTTAGTTGTTTTGGGGGAAATTGGGGAAAATATTTTTTAATTAGTTTCCCACATCTTCTGTTCAATTATACCCCTTTGTGTTGGCTTCTTAAACTAAAAATAAAACTTATGAAAATAAATGTACTATAAAAACATATTATCTACATTTTATTTTCAGTCCTGACATGGACTTATATGGCTGACTATGAGGTATCCTTACCATAATTTCAACTGAAATAAGAGTGTGAATAATATCATGAGCTCAGTAAACTAAATTGTTAAATTTAAAATTTAATGTACAAATGAAACAAAGTATATGTCAATTTACATTTTAGTAGAACATAATTTGCTTAAAATGAAAAATGTGAGAGTTTACCAGAACCAATTGAATTACATCAATATTCCAGAGATTTAGAAACCTTTTTTTCACCCATTTACCTTCTTATAAGTAGTATTTCCCTGCTATTTGTCAGTTTAGAATTAGCTGCCAATTTTTCCTGGTTTTATGCCACTCTTTCTCTTCATATTTGAAATTTTATTTTAAGTGAAATGTAGAGTAAAACGTGGCCTAGACAAAACTGTATGTGAACTCTTTGTTCTGTCACTAACTGGACACATCTCTTAAAGAGTTTTATTACTTTCTGAGTTTTATGTTCTTTAAAGTGTAAATGATAAAATCTTTATAAGCTTATTGTAGACCAGTTTAATGGATTAATGATTAAAACACACGGTATAGATTAGGTGCTCGATAAATACATCGCACCTCCATCAAATTTTTCTTTTCCAGTTGGAAAACACAGTCCTCTGATTTGTCAACCATAAAACGAATTTCACACAAAGAATAAATATTTTACATATTAGAGAGAATCAATATAGAAACAGATGAATGACTGATGGTGGTCATTTTCTAAATATCAGTTTTATTAATAAAATTTAAAATGTCTTATGGTGATTTATAAGCACAAAGAAAAATAACTTTTTATTTATATTACAATGTTCACATCAGATGCCACTAGAGGGACTTGTATAATCAGAAGTGTCTTTCAGAAGCATAACTGGGAAAAGTAAGAGGAAAATTTATTAAAGTGAAAACTCCAGATAGTGATTTCTCAATTTTAAATCAACAACAATCAAATCTATTTTTATTGATTCATTTTATTGTATAGTCTTCATTTCACAGTAATTGCTATTTTGAATATTTTTAAGAGCTATCATATTTTAGTTAATGTTAAGCAATTAAAAATAATGATCTCTTGAGTATAACACCAAAAGCATAAACAATGAAAGCAAAAGTAAACAAGTGGAACTACGTTAAACTAAAACATTCCTGCAAAGGAAAGCAAATAGTCATCAAGATGACAATCGACCTTTGGAATGGGAGAAAATATGTGTAAATGATTTATTTCATAAGGAGTAAATCAAAATATATTAAGAATGCATGCAAGTCAATAGCAAAAACCAAATTGACTTGATTAAATAATGGGCAAAGGACATGAATAAATGTGTTTTTCAAAGAAGACAAACAGACAAATGTCCAAGAAGTATAGGCAAAGATGCTCAGCCCCACTAACCATCAAAGAAATGCAAATAAACCCAGAATGAAATCTTACCTTACACTTGTTAGGATGGCTGTTATGAAAACAGTGAAAAATACGTGTTGGCAAAGATGTAGAGAAAATGTAAACTTTATATATTGTTGATTGAATGTAAATCAATACAACAATTATGGAAAACAGTATGGTGGCCCCTCAAACAATTAAGAATAGAAGAACCATAAGATCCAGCAATCCCACTACCAGGTGTCTATCCAAAGGGGATAATATCAGGACATTGAAGAAGTAGCTGTACTCCCATGTTTATTGCAGTATTATTCACAGTGGCCAAGGTGCAGAATAAGCCTAAGGCTCCATCAGTGGATGAATGGATAAAGAAAATGTAGTTAATGTACACAATGGAATACTCTTTAGCCTTAAAAAAGAAGAAAATCCTGCTGTTCTGGACATTAACAAATCTACAGGAGATTATGCTAAGTGAAATAACCCTGACACAGATGGACAAATATGGCATGATTTCCCCTATATGTAGATTCTAAAAATGTAAAATTTACAGAAACAAAGAGTTCAAGGGTATTTACTAGGACTTGGGGGTGATGGTGGAAAAAGGGAGATGTTACTCAAAAGGCACAAACTTTCAGTGGTAAGTGCCTAAGTTCTATAGACCTCATGGATGGCGTAGTGACTATAATTAATAATAATATGCACTTGAAATATTCTAAGATAATAATTAAGGATTCTCACCCCTCCCCCTACATACATGCTTAACTATTTGAGGTGGTAAATGTGTTAATTAACTTGCTAGTGGTAATGATTTAAAACGTGTATGTATGTCAGAACATCACATTTACCCCTTAAATACACATAATTTTTATTTGGCAATTATAACTGCAAAATCTGGAAAAATAATATATTATGAAATAATCCTGACAGGAGAGGGGAGGAGAGAGGGAGATGAGTGTGACCCCACTTAATGGGCACAATGTAAGAGTACATGGCACCTCCGGGGTGCCAGACACAACTACAACATGGACTTGACCTAACAAATGCAAACATTGTCTCACAATTATTTGTACCCTCATAGTAATCTGAAATAAAAAAGAAAAGAAAGAATTCTTCAATAGTTTATATTGTATTGTTAAAAAGAAGATTCCTTGTAGTGTCTATCTTAGGTAAAGCTCTGGTTTGTTTTGTCCATTTGGTGACACCACGTTGTCAAAATAAACCTTCCACATATTTTCACAGTTGCTTACATGAACACTAAATCATTAATTCTCTTACAATTACATTTGATGCACGGCATTCCACATGATAGTTTAACCTCAGGGTGATGTTCGATGCAGTTAGTTACATATTTATTAAGCATCTACTACATTGAAGGCACTCTAGATGCAAAGTTAGTGAGATGTATCAGAATTGGTCTGTTTCAAAAAAATGAAACATCCTGCACAAGTATGAGATTTGGGTGACACAGAAGGAAGGGATGACTCACTAGAAAGCAGCAGGCTTAATGTAGGGGAACTTCAGGACGAGTAGACCAGGAGTGAGGCGTGAGAACTGCAGGAAGGATAGAGTCTTACCAAGGGGTCTGTCTGCAGAGCAGCAGGGAACTTCAGTGAAGGCCTAGAGCCGGCCTGAGAGAACCTCAGGTGGAGACAAGTAGAAAGAAAAACACTGCACTCTGTTCTCTCCTTCTCTGTGGGAACTCAACCTCGGGGGAGCTCATTGATTTAAAGTCAGCTTTCAGAACAGAAGTCAGAGTAACTGTGGACAGTGAAAGTGAAACCACAGACACAAAGAGAAAATGTTTCACCGAGAAACAAACAGCAAACTGCTGTGAGTTCTATGTATAGGTGTAGGTAACTTTGTATGGGAGTGAGTTTAGAGAAAAATAGTAATTAATTATGTGTTTGGTAGAGCTAGGAACATTGAAGGTGAAGATGGTTTGGCCTTTGAGATAGCCGAATGATGAAGCATAAATTGTTAATGAACAGAAGTGATGGAAAAAGTGTTGTTTGTTTAGATGGAAAAAATATTTTGAAGTGCAAAAACAGTTGGGCCTATGCGTGTGTTTTCTACAAAAATGTTCACTTTTGTGTGCATGTGTGCATACTTAATTTTTCAATGGGAACAATTAAAATAGCTTTATTATCATTAATTTAACTTTGTTTATAATTTCTTTTTCAGTTGATGTTTATATGTAGTCAGACTTGCAGTATTTATTTTACCAAGTTTATTGAGAAAATGCATCCAAATAGGAAATAAGGTGCACATGAATTGTATTAATTAATATTCTTGAGGTAATAGATGCAGCTGGTTGGAAGTCAAATAACACTAAAGGCTAACAATAAAAACAACAGTGAAGACAAATTTGCTCTGGTCATATGCCCCTACCATGCCC
Organism: Perodicticus potto; assembly: GCA_963574655.1. NCBI lineage: Eukaryota > Metazoa > Chordata > Mammalia > Primates > Lorisidae > Perodicticus > Perodicticus potto. The sequence continues at coordinate 29,659 of CAUYRH010139879.1, forward strand.
CATTCTCCAAAGACATGCAATCTCCACTTTTAAAGAAAGTTCTTATATAGACCTCAGAAAGTTTTCCTGTAAAGAAACCGTATCTTTCAAATTCAATCTAAGATTTGTGTGCACATAAATTACATAAAAGGCATCAAACCATGACTGCTGCTTGCGCGTTCTCCTTGTTTGGTTTTGTGTTATCTGGGTCTTTATTTCTTTTTTTTACTTTTAAAAACTTTACATCCCCTGACATCTTTTCCTATTGCGACCACCTTCTGTACCCCTCATTAGCTTCTCCCTGTGCCATGATCAAACTCTAAACTCTGCTGGGAACCAATTGTTTGTTATTTCTTTTTCTTCTTTAGACTTACCCAGTATAAAGTTTCTAAGTGCATGTGTAGATACAGTATATAGATACATTGCCATTTTTGGAGACATTTTTATTTTTTAAAAAGCTAAGATTATGTTTTTCACTTTAATCTTTCTATTTTGACTCAAGAATACCTGATGGAATTATTTCAAATCTATTAGAAACATCATTCTTTTTAATGGCATGATAATGGTTAGTGTCTGAGATATGTCATCATTTGTTTAGCCATTTTCTTATTTTCTTATTTACCTTGTTGGCAAAGTATGTACATACACATATATATGTGTAAATACATATGTACGTGGCATATGTGTACATAGTATGTGTCTGTATATATAAATATATATTTATTTACACATATATTTCCACGTACTGCTGGTTTCCAAATAGTCTATATCTAAATAATAGAAATACTCCTTGGATGGAATTGTCATTAACTTTTGGTAAAAATGTCTATTTTTACCCTATTTACATTTTTATTACACATATTTTTAGTAAAATCAAATGTCATTTTTACATTATTGGTGTAGTCAATCATATGTTTTGTCTTTCTTAATTTGATGAAAGGTATTGACTGATAAATTACCTGCAATTTTAAGTTATTTGAATTACTTTCAGAAACTTCTCATATCCAGCAAGATTCTACCTAACAGAACCATCTAAAAATAGCATAAGTAGAAAATAAATTTTCTATACTGTGTAAGCAATTCAGTAATTTCCAGTTAATTTCAGAGCTTTTCAGAAAAATGCACAAATCTTATGGACATTCTGCTGACAGCTGCAAGTCTAATGCAGCTAAGCAAAGATTTGGAAGAAAAACAACAATGTTTCGATGATACTGAATAAAGAAACTTTTGCAAAGATTTTTGCCACTTCAGACTCCAGAATATGCAATCTCATTCCCCTTTTCCTCAGCAAAATGGACTGTGTGTGATCACCTTTTACAAATAAAAGACTCATGTAAGTGGAAGCAGGGAAGAAGTGTAGGTCATTTCTGCTTTCTAACTAGAGACAAGATACCCAATGTGAAAAAGTATCAAAATAAAAGCAAGTATTCCAAAGGTCCTGGATGATACTACTATGACAACTGACTAAGGGAACTTTTGTTGCTGTTGTTTTGAGACAGGCTCTCCATCTGTTGTCCAGGCTAGGGTGCATTGGCATGATCAGTGATCATAGCTCACAGAAGTGTCTTGTGTTCTTGGGCTCAAATATTCCCTTGTGTCCCAGGTAGCTAGAGCTACAAAGGTGCAGATCACCAGGCCTGGCTAATTATTTTTGTTTTTGTAAAAATGGGATGGGTCTCCCTATGTATGCTGTTCTCAAACTCCTAGCCTTAGCAATCCTCCTGTCTTGCTTTCGCAAAGTGCTGGGGTAACAGTCACAAACCACCACACTAGCCCAAAATGATGGGACTTTTAGAATATTCTTTTGGTAAATTATTGTATTGAATTTGCCAATATTTTAATTGGCATTTTCTATATTCATTGATGAGATTAGTAATTTAATTTTGTACTATTTTCATTTGGTTTTGGAATTAAAGCTATAGTAGTTTGGAATTAAAATAATATTCAATGGTATTTAAATAACATTTTAGTTATAGAAAAAATGATATCAACAATTAAAACTATCTTTTAAAAATGAGTTTGGATTTTTAAGTGTGTGTGCTGCACTTGATATTTCAAAACAATTGGTGTTAAGTTTTGTTCACATGGTCCGGTCTGTCCAACAGTTTGACTTTATTGTGGATATATTCTGATTATTCATATTTTTCCCCTCTGGCTGTTGGACCTTCTTGACTGTGATGCTGTTTCACAAAAATCTCTGATTATATTTTTCCATCAAACTTTTAGGCTAAATTTTTACTATACCATCTCGATTAAGGCTATCATTTAGTCCATTTTAAGAACTTACGACAGGCGCTGAGCCTAGCCTCCTCCTTTACGAGCACATGAGCAGGTTAATTTTCATAATAAGGACATTTTTGTAAAATTTTAGAAGCCAGTTTAAACAATTACATAACATCTTACTATTGCGTATTAAAATTGGAGTTATTTATGTTGAGATTCTACTCATAAGATATAATAACCCATCAATAATACCTATTTGTACGGAAGAAAAAAGAGAAGGAGGAGGAAAAGAGGAGGGAATGTGAGGGACTCAATGTTTTTGTCACCCAAAATTTAACTGAAGTCCTGATTCTCAAAGTGACAGCATTCATAAGTGGGGCCTTACGGACGTCATTAGGTTTAGATGAGGTTATGAGGGTAGAGCCCTTCTGAAAAGATTTGTGCTCCGAAAAGGAGAGGATGAGGTCATTTCACTCTCTCTCTGCAATTTGAGGACACAACAAGAAGGCAGCTGTCTACAAATCAGGCAGAGAGCCCTCAGCAGACAATAAATCTCCCAGTCCAGAGCTGTGAGAAATGAATGTTTGTCGTTTAAGACACTCAAATCTATATGTAGTATTTTTCATAGCAATCCAAGCAGACTAAAATACAAAGGAGAAAGAAGATAAAGGCAAAGGGACAAGGAAGAAGAGGAACAGAAAGACGATTCTGGTGAAGTATTCTGTCAGATTATAGGTTGATTGAGTTGATTAAGTGACATTTTTTTCTTTTCAACTGATCGCATCAGCATTGTTTTAATAAAACCAAATCAATTTCTATCAAATTATCAGTATGTAATATACTGCATTTTAGCAGATAATAATAATTAGTTAACCAATTCAAAATATAATATTTACTCTTTTATAGTTTAGTAGAAAATGTTCAAAACTCATTCTCAGATATAATGTACAAAAAGATAAATAAACAATTGATAACATATATATCACCATCCTTGATAAAATGCATACATTGGAATGTCTGTCAAAAGTCTGTCCCTAAGATAAATTCACATGTAATTATAATTCTTATAAACACTCTTTTGATCTGAGGAGTGACTCTATCTTGTCCTGCCCTGAGGTCCCCTTGCCTCACAAATTCCTACTGTTAATCAATGACTACTAATTATTTTGATTCTGAAAGCTACAAATTTTATTACCTCTAAAATGAGGTTAATAATGGTCACCAATTCAAGGTGGACTTTTTAGAATTAAGTGAGTCTTGTATGTAAGGCACTTAGCATGATGTCTGACACCAAGTAGGCACTTCTTATAAGATAGAAATTTTATATTTAAGCTATTTCTCTATTTAATGACTAAGAATGGGTTCAGCTGTGTATGTATTTTCTAAGATTACTGGTATTTGAAATTTCATTAGTTAATGTAAGCGAGTGAAAATCATAATCAATCAAAAAAATGGATACACATGTATAAACACATGGATAAATGATGGATAGAGTAAGACAAGATTGTCCATTGTCACCATGTCTATTCAACATTGTGCTGCAAGTCTTAACCAGATCAATCAGCTAAGAAAAGGAAATCAAGGGTAATCGAAAGGGAACAAGAGGTCAGGCTATAGCTCTTTATTAACAATATGATACTATATCTAGAAAACCCCAAAGATTCTGCCAAGTGACTCCTGAAATAAATTTAGAAGAGTTTCAGTTTACAAAATCAATGTACTAAAATCAACAGCATTCCTATGCACCAAGAACAGTCAAGCAGAGAATCAAATCAAAGACTCAATATGTTTCACAGTAGCAACAAAGAAAATAAAATACATAGAAATATATTTATCCAAGGAGGTAAAATAACTCTACATGTAGAACTATGAGTTATTGAGGAAGGAAATCACAAAGGATGTAAAAAAAATCAAAAAATATATCATCCTCATGGATTGGCAGAATCAACACTGTTAAAGAGTCTGTACTGCCAAAATGATTTGTATAAAATGCAATTCCCATTAAAATACCAATGTGAATTTTTACAGACCTAGAAAAAATAATTCTACACTTCATATGGAACTAGAAAAGATGTCAAATACCTAAAGCAACTTGAAGCAAAAAGGACAAGTCATAGGCATCACTTTACCAGACTTCAAACTATACTACAAGAATAGATTAACCCACATGGCACAAGAACAGTGAAAGAAACCAATGAATTGGAACAGACCTGGGTATGAAATAATCCTCATATTGCCATCTGATCTTTGCCAAACCATACAAAACATACAATTCAATAAACGGTGATAGGAAAATTGGATAACAGTATGTACAAGATTGAAACAATCTCCAACTCACTTCTCATAACTCACTTCTCATAACTCACAAAAATTAATCCATAATTGATAACAGACTTAAACTTAAGGTATGAAACTATAAGAATTCTAGAAGAAAATGCTAGAAATACTCCTGTAGACATTGGCCTAGGCAAGGAGTTTGTGAAGAAGTCCTCGATGGTAATCACAGCAACAAAAATTAACAAATAATACCTTATTAACTTAAAAGCCTCTGCATAGCCACGGAAACAATCAATAGAGAGAATAGAAAACATACAGAATGGGTGAAAATATTTGCATGCTTTCCATATAATAAAGGACTACATATACTACTACTATCCATATAACCAGAATCTACAAAAGACTCAAGCAAATCAGCAAGAAAAAAAAAACAAACTATATAACAAAATGGGAAATAAACACGAACAGAAGCTTTACAAATCAAGATAGACAAATGGCCAATAAACATATGAAAAAATGCTCAATGTCTTTCATCATCAGGAAAATGCAAATCAAAACCACAATGAGGTATCACCTAACTTCAGTGAGAAAGGCTTTTATCAAAAATTCCCAAACAACAGATTTTGGTGTGGATGCAGAGAGAAAGGAACGAATACTTTGTTGGTAGGACTGCAAACTAGTACATCCTGTGTGGAAAGCTGTATCGAGGCACTAAAGGTAGTCCTACCATTTGATCCAGCAATTCCATTGCTAGTTATTTACCCAAAGGAAGAAAGAAATGTCATTTTATCAAAAGGACATGTGCACTCAATTGTTGATTACAGCACAATTCACAGTCACAAATATGTGCAATCATCTGAAGTGCCTATCAATGGCTGAGTAGCTTAATAAAATGGGTACACCATTGAGTACTACTCAGCCATAAGAAAAAATTGTGCACAAATACCTTTTGCAACAACCTGGATGGAACTGGAGTCCATTCTCCTAAGTGAAATATCACCAAGAATGGAAAAAAAAAAAAAAAAACAGCACATGTACTTAATATTCAATTGGAATGAATTGATCAACACCCATGTGTACATTTGGTAGTAAAACTCAATGGAAAGCAAGCAGATGGGAAGTGGTTGAAGGGGAGGGATAAATTCACACCTAACTAGTACAATGCACACTCTATGGGCAATGGGCACACTGTACTTATAACTTTGACTCAAATTATACAAAAGCAATCTAAGTAACCAAAATATTTGTACCCTTATAATATTTTAAAATTTAAAAAGAAATTTGAAAAGTACATAAACAAAAAAAGAAAAAAAAATTGTATTATTTTGACAAAATACCTTTTTAGGACTTTGTCATTGCAACAAAAGAAAAGAGGGACATTAGCCTCTTATGTGTGGTTTCTTGACACCTGTATTTTTTCCCCAGATCTCTCATCAATCTTCTGAATTTTATGTTATGAAAATTAAATATTTCTATTATTAAGGACATTTGTTATGATTTTATATTATTTTAAAAAGAAATAATATCTAATCATCAGTACCCTTCATATATTTCAATAACAGTCAAGCTGAGAATAAAATCAAAGACACAATACTCTTCATGGTATCTTCAAGTACTTGATATACCTGGAAACATACTTAACAAAGGACATGAAAGATCTCTACAAAGAGAACTAGAAAATCTTGAGAGAAGAAATAGCAAAGATGTTAACAAATTGAAGAACATGTCATGATCATGGCTGGGAAGAATCAACATTGTTAAAACGTCCATATGACCCAAAGCAATCCACATCAAAATACTAACATCATACTTTGAAGAACTAGGAAAAAATAGTACTTCATTTCATAGGAAACCAGGGAAACCTGAATAGCCAAAGTAATTCTAAAAAACAAAAACAAATCTGGAGGTGTAACATTACCAGATCTCAGGTTATATTACAAGTTTATAGTGATCAAAACAGCATGGTGCTCGCACAAAAATGGACATATCGATCTAAGAAAGAGAACAGTGAATCTAGAGGTAAAGAAGACATATCTCACCATTTGATCTTTGATAAACCAAACAAAAGCAAACATTGGAGGAAAGAATCCCTCGTCAATAAATGTCGCTGGGAAAACTGGTTGGCCACATTTAGAAGACTGAAACTGGATCTGTACCTCTCACCACTTACAAAAATTGACTCTAGCTATATAAAAGATTTAAATTTTAGACCTGAAACAATAAAAATTCTAGAAAAAAGTGTGGGAAAAACTATTGATGCTACCGGCCTGGGAAAAGAATTTATAAAGAAGATCCCCTTGGCAATTGCAGTGACACCAAAAATAAATAAATGGGACATAATCAAGCTAAAAAGCTTCTGCACAGCTAAGGGTACAACTAAAGCAAACAGACAACCTTCAGAATGGGAGAAGATATTTCTGTACTGTGATTCTGACAAAGGGCTGATAACTAAAATCTACAGAGAACTCAAACTAATGAACAAGAAAAGAGCAAACAATCCAATTTATAAAGTGGGCAAGAGACATGAACAGAATCTTCTCTGAAGAAAACACGAATGGCTAACAAACATATGAAAAAATGCTCATCATCCCTAATAATCAGAGAAATGCAAATCAAATATATCTATATCACACTGAGATATTACCTAACCCCAGTGAGAATAACCAACATGGGGTGGCACCTGTGGCTCAGTGGTAGGGCGTTGGCTCCATATACCAAGGGTGGCAGCTTCAAACCTGCCCCAGGCCAGCTAAAAGAGCAATGAGAATTGAAACAACAAAATAGCCAGGCATTGTGGCAGGTGCCTGTAGTCCCAGCTACTTGGGAGGCGGAGGCAAGAGAATCGCTTAAGCCCAAGAGTTGGAGGTTGAGGTGAGCTGTGATGCTATGGCACTGTACCAGGGGGGACAAAGTGAGACTTTGTCTCCAAAAAAAAGAAAAGAGACAGAGAATAGCCAACATCACAAAGTCTCAAAGCTGCAGTGTGAGTATGGAGAGAAGGGAACACTTTTACACTGCTGGGGGGATTGGAAGTAATACAGCCTCAAAGGAAGGAAGTATGGAGGATCCTCAAAGAGGTAATGGTAGACCTTCCATTTGATCCCACAATCCCTTCCCTAGATATCTACCCAGAAGAAAAGTCATCTTACCGTAAGGACACTTGAATTAGAATATTCATTGCAGCTCAATCCACAATTCTCAAAACATGCAATCAACCCAAGTGGCCATCAACTCATGAATGGATTTTAAACTGTGGTACATGTGTAGCACGGAGTACTTTTCAGCCAACCATAAAGAAAGATGGAGACTTTACATCTTTTGTATTAAGCTGCATGGATTTGAAGAACTTCCTTCTTAGTGAAGTATCACAAGAATGGAAAAGCAAAGATCCAGTATATACAATACTAATATGAAACTAATTGATAAACAACTATAGGCCCACATGAGAGAAAAACATAATTAAATTCGAATGTGATAGAAGAGGAGGAGGAAAGGGCATGATGTAAGTGTGCCCAGCACACCCTCCGGGTGAAGGGCTCAGCAACAACTTAAACTTTTCCTAACAAATGGAAACAATGTAACCTATCATTTGTGCCCTCAAGTTAATCCAGAATTTAAAAAATATAAAAAGTGAAATAAATTAATTACTTCCCTAAAGTAATGCCATAAACTCCTTGTTTTTCACACAATAATTCATCATGAAAATTGTACTTCATCAATAAAAATCTAAATCATTTCATTTCATAATTACATAGTATTTCATATTATGAATGCTTTAACAGTTCATTCAACCTTTATTCTGTAAATATGTAGAAAATATTTCCTTTAAAAAACACTAAAAGTGTTTTTACTCTAATAAAACTCAGTTGCATGGCTCGGCACCTGTGGCTTAACCAGCTAAGGCGCCAGCCATGTACACTGAGCTGGCGGGTTTGAATCCAGCCCGGGCCCGCCAAACAACAATGACGGCTACAACCAAAAAATGGCCGGGCGTTGTGGCAGGCGCCTGTAGTCCCAGCTACTTGAGAGGTGGAGGCAGGAGACTCACTCGAGCCCAGGAATTGGAGGTTGCTGTGAGCTGTGATGCCACAGCACTCTATCCAGTGTGACAGCTTGAGGCTCTGTCTCAAAAACAAACAAACAAAAAAAAAACACTTAGTTGCAAAACAATACATTAATTTTACCACTACACTTTTAACCATTTATGTATTTTTTCTACATTATATTTAAGATTTCTACTTTTTAACAGATTCAATAATTTGTACTTTGCCTATAAATAATCCATATGAGCTCTATTTTCTTTAGAATGGTAGGCATTACTCTCTCAAAATGTGTATAAACTTTTTTTTTATATCTTTGCCAGTATCTTGTTTTCCTTCTATACAAATGTATACACATGTATGTTTGCGTTTGTGTGTATATGTATTTTTATTTATCACTTTCTCTTTAAATCAATCTACATTTGTGTTATACTGATAATTTTATAAAGAAAATTATTTGCTTATTTTACTTACCTTGTTCTATTTAATTATTTTAGGCATTTACTTTTATTAATTTTATCTTCTTACCTGTGATTGAAGTTCTCTTTCCCCCACGCTGGAAAATCTCAGTGCTTTTCTCATGGGCTTCAAGCCATTAAATTCACACACCAGACATCAATGAGGGGAAAGCGGGCAGAAAAGGCAGCTCTCCCAGCTCCTCAGCAGCCGTTTCAGTGGCTTTCCAGTCATCACACAAAACCTCCACACACATCTATTGCCCTGCACGTCCTCACTAGGCTCTTTTATCTGCAAGGCAGAGAGAAAATGTTATGTTTTGTCTGGTTGCATTGTTGCTATGAATAAAATTGAATTTTCTACTACTGAGGAAGAAAATTAAATGAATATTGGCTTGCTATTAACAGTTTTCTCTGCTACACCCCAGTAAAAATGCTTTTGCTACCTTTTGAAATATTTCTTATAGCTTCGAAGTCCTAGATTTTTTTGAAATGTGTGTTTAGGTTTCCCCTCAGGTTGTCGCATTTCTTTTAAGAAACGTTATTTTAAAGCACAATTGTAAGTTTTTGATTTTAATAACATTATCCATTTAGAGCCAAAATTACAAGAGACATCACTACTATTTTCCTACTATGAGTCTCATCTTTTATAATGTCTTAGTTTTGATTATCTGCTTTGTCTTTTGATTGTTGTATTTTCATGATTTTCCTCAGAACACATGGGTGATATATTCTCTGCACCCACATATACCTGAAAATGGGTGAATGCTAGTTTGAAGCTTTTGGGTGAATGGTAATTTGAAACTCTCCTTTAGTCTCAGTAGATAATATATCCTTTAAATCTAATTTTTGATATTATAAATAAGTCAGATATGAGTAGTATTCTCCTAACTTTGAAAGTTACTTCCTGTTTTAGAAGCACATAAGACTTTGTATTTAGTGTTGGAACTGAAAACTTTCACTGGGATATCTAAGTAAATGCCCTTTTTTATTAATCCTCTCTGGGACTCAGGGAACCTTTTCAATGTTCAAGTACATATATTTCTTCAAACAAAAGAATTTTTCTTTGTTTGTTTAAATATTACCTCTGCTGTATTACTTCCTTTATTTTATTTCATGATCTCCTTTTATACACATGAAAATTTGCCCATCTCCGCTCTCAATAATTCATCTTTTCACTAGTGATTTCTGTCATTTATGTTTGTTTCTGCTTGTTTTGTCATTCTTTCAATAGATCTTTATGGGCACCTTCACTTTCAACCACAATCATTTGTATTGGGGTTCAATTATTAGAAAATTTAACTAGAATTTTTTTTTTTACTTACTATTATTCTATAAATTGTTTTGTATTTGATGTTTGACAGACCATATTTCTTTATTTATCTAGCGCTTATGAGATACCTGGTTTGCCTCTGTTTCTAAGTCTCCTGGTTCTCTTTGCTTCCTCACTCTTTGAAACGATGAAATCACAAGCCAGAATAATCCCTGCTAAGATGAACTTCCTGTGTAGTTGCACCACAGGAACGAGGAGCAACTCACCCCACCATGGCAGATCAATAAACGGTTCTCCAGGTTTATTAAGCATCTCACCTGTGACAGCAATGCAGATGGAAACTTTCCCTTAGAACGCTCAAAATTCTATATTGGTTTAATCATATCAGAGAAATATAGAATAATGGTGTTTGATCTAACTCTCAAGGTCAAACCCAACCTACTCCATATTTTTTGAGCCATTTACAGTATTTCTTATAAGAAACCACGTATTTATTTTTGGTTTGTTAGTTTTCTTTATTTAAACAGAAAATCTTCTTTCCCACTTTTCAAGCTATGTCTTCTGGAAGAAAAAGACTCTACACCCACTTTCATGTGTGACTGACACATCAGTACATCCTATTCAGGTGGCTCAAAGAACAGAACCGTCGCCCAGCTGGATACAGACTGTTCAGGCACACAATATTTATTGAATAGGAAACTTACATTCCTTTTGGATTTACATTTGAGAGGAAAGATCTGGAATGACAGAAAGTTCTCTTCCCATCACACATAGCTTTGTAAGGCAGCACAGAGGAAGAAAAAAGCTGAAAAATGCTAAGGAGTTTAAAATTTTTTTTTTTGAAAAATCATAGATTTTCACAATCTGAATAAACTTGCATAACTCAAACCTGATCAAGAAGCAGAACATTTGCGTCCTCTACGAAGCTTTTTTACATTCCCTTCCAGTGAATCAGTAACATAAGGGGAACCACTGGCCTGCAGTCTCACACTACAGATTAGTTGTGCCATCGTTGGATTTCCAATGTATAGGGACAGAATATACCATCTTTTTGGTCTGAATTCCAATATTAGTTCAACATTTTACGTGATGCATCGATAGTTTCATGTGTAGTTAAAATTGTTTATTCTTACTGATGTATTAAATACTATTGTGTGAATATACCAAGATTTGTTTATTCATTTTTCTACTAGGAAGCATTTAAGTAGTATCCACTGGAAGCTATTATTAGTGCAATGGTGTGAAGCTACTAGGGCAGTTTTTTAGTGAACATATGTATGCATTTTCTTTTAGTGTATCCCTGAGCATATAATTACCAATGCAACAGAGCTTTAGGAGATGCTGACAATTTTCCACAAGAGTTAAAAGAATCCATCCACACTCTTGCCAGGAATGAATGGAAGTTCAATTTCTTCTATATATTTGCCAATACTGGCGTTTTCATTAAAACTTTTTAAATGTTCAATTTTCTGTTCCTTGTCACCATTTATTAAAAATGAAAAGCCTTCCTACTTTATTAGCTTTCCTTCTCTGGCTCTTACCTTATGTAACAGAGGAAATGGAGAGGGAAGATTACGCATTCACGTCAAACTCTAGCTGCTATGTTTCTGGAAAATTTAAAGTACTCTAGTCATTTTAGTATAAGAATACAGAATATATACATGGAAGATCTGACAATGAAGTTCACTAACTCATCTTAGAACAAGGATGTCATTGCACAGTGTCACTCTGCTCACCGTGGACACAGTCTCCCTGGGAAGCTCCGCTCCTATGCCCACGCCCAGTCCACTCTTTAAAGCAATTTGGGAACTCTTTCTGGAACGACCATCAGGGTTTGTCGATGAAGTGCACCAACTTGCAACCATGTGCTTACACTGGCAGCTCTGTACAAACTTCTCATAAGGTTTATCAGTGGCTCATGTTCGTGTCTATGTGAGGCGGTGTCTTGCTGACTGGCATTTCGTATGTTGTGTGTTTTGGGTGCTGTACGATGACTTCCCTGATGGTCATTACTGAGAAAGACTTCCAAACGCTTCCCCCGGGGAGCAGGCCCTGAAGCCAGCACCTCGTCCACCTCAAAGCCATAGTAATAGTGGCCGTGGTAACATCCAGCAGTGAGGTATGTAGCATTTTTCCTAAGATCAGTTAGCAAACACCAAACACACACACAGACGTAGATATGTGTATATGCAGGTATGTGTATGTACACACTATATTAAATACCTTCCTGTCATTGCAAAGTAACAATAACAATGTAAAGTCTATGTTCACATTTTTATTTTAGTTCTTAACCCAAGGTAATTCAACTAGTTGTGGGGTTATGTGGTCAATTGACGAGTGAGGTTGTTTCATTGACAAACACCAACCCTGTCCTATCCTTGATTAGGGATAAATTTAGACCATGTATTTATTCTGTTTTATAAACAGGAAATAAAAAGAAAAATAATGGTACCATAATTGTCTCTTCCAGCACTATACAAATAGTGAGAAGTTTGTACATCTTGCAATAATATTGTGATAAAATATTTTTGTTGTGTGTTGAAAATTAAAGACATTATTCTAGTGTAATAATTATTTCTCGAATTGAAATAACATCATAGATGTTGCAACCGTTACAAAATAACATGTTATTGCATTATTATTGAATATGTAAATTCACAAATGAATTCTAAATGTATTCCCTAGAATTGAGGTTAAAGAAATTTTCTAACAACCGTGTCCCCAAGTCATCTTGGCACTCGAATTATTTTTTAAAGAAATTCTGAATAAATAGTGAACACGATACTGAAGTGGAAATATCTAACTCAGAGTCTTTGACCTTCTTGTCTACTGCCAGGAAAATCTGTAGTTTGGAACTGTGGTCAGAAGAAATACTTCCTCAGTTGTAATTGTTGCTAAGTGTACATTGACGATCAACAGGCAGAATAGTTACTAGTTATCCCCAAGGCTTAGAAACCGAGAAGATGCCAAGGACATTTTCTGCTGCTTCGTCTAATATTTCTCTTTCAGCCTTCTTAGTTATGATGTAAACCAAGCATCTTTACTGTCTTAGAATTAATTGATTTAATCTGTAGTGTTGATGCCTTCCCAGAGATCTTCTAATAAAAAATTCAGTAAATTTTATCAAGGAAAACTATTTGTGTAAGAAATAGACTTGTCAGACTACAAAACAATTAAGGAATGTATAATCAAAACTTTAAGGGAGGAAAACCTTAGAATATTTCTAAGTAATAGTATTTATCCTTTAGATAGTTAAGGTCATCTCTCCTTCATGGTAAACTATGATATACTCAGTTAGGGTATTATTTATTCACATTTATTTGAATCATGTTTATTGCATAATTTTAAGTAGATAAGGAGATAATCGTATGACCATTTCAATGTATACATCATTGCATTTTCATTTGATATTATAAACAATTTCCTTTGTATTTTTTAACATTTGATAGGTGCTACAAGCACTTGAAATCATTCCATTCCCTTTTCTTTCCATGGCCCCTGGGGGCTGTGTTCCTACATACCTTGCTATCAGGTAAGATCACATACCTCACTATGGACAACAGAAATAAAGCAGAAGCGACAGGCTCTGATTTCTCTGATATTTCTCTTTCCTTATTTTGCTGTATTGGTTTTAGAAAGCCAGAGCTATGAAATCAGAACAAACTAATTTTTCGAGTCGCCTTATATAATACAGTCCTAGGCCAGTAAAAACTTGTTGACAATTCAAGAACCTAACTTTTGGTTATTTTAGCTCATGTGATTTGGGAGCTTGTTGGAAACTGAAAAACACCCTAACCTGCCCGGACTAATAAATAAGTCAATGAGATATACAGAATAACTAATGATATGTAGGAGTTTCTTTTTCCCTCGTGTTGAGAATTTGATGTGAAGTTTATCGATTCTTCCAATTACTATTAACATATCGGTATATTATTGGTGATACAGTAGTCAAGAAAAGCTTTACGGTATTGAATTTCTTTCGTGGGTCACTGAAGTCTTGTAGATAAGATTCTGGGATATTTGTATTGGTATTTATTTTAGCATTTCTCTTATTGTTTGGATAAAGGGTGTATTTTAGTCTCATGTCGCAGAGAAGTGCAATTAAAAGATTCTAATATATATCTCATATATATCAAAGTTTTCTAATTATAAACAATAAAAATAATAAGAGCTAACATTTATTTCTTATGCTATATTCTGGGCCCTATTTGTACTTTACACATATTACCTAATTTAACCCCTCCCTGTGAAGTAGTTACTATTCTTCTTCTTTTTTTCTTTTTTTAACAATTTGGCCAGGGCCAGGGTCAAACCCACCACCCTTAGTTAATGGGGCCAGCGCCCTACTTACTTTGTGCAGCCCTACTATTATTCTTATCATATCCATGGGGAAACCGAAAATTGCTTTATTTTCCCATGGTCAATCACTAAACAGAAAATGCAGAAATTCCACACAGATAGATTCCAGAGATGAAAACCTTACATACTGTGTTAAATCTCCAAAAATGGCTACCAAAAGCTAACTTAATGACATAAGAAAGAATCTAAATTGCTTCTGATTTATATTTATTTTATCAGTTAGTAGGCTTTATGTGTCAAGGACAGAAAACAAGATTCAGATTTATTGATTCATGTTACTCAAAAGTCGAGGGACGCCTCTTACTTCAGGTAAAGCTTAATTCAGAATCAAGAGATATGACCAGGGCTCAGGTTCTCTCTCTCTCCAGTTCTTGGCTCTGTTCTTTTCAAGGTAATTCCATTTTCAGACAAGGTATTTTTTGTTTTGCTTTGTTTTATCGCCAGGGATAGAAAAAGGACACTCCAGGCTCCATCCTCTTTCCCATGCAGTGGGTGTATATTCCAGTGGCTTTCTCTGAAGAGGAAGGGACTTTTTATCTCCTAAAAGCAACAATAAGGATGTCTTTTGTTGCACTAGTACGGTGATCGGTGATCTGCTGATAGGATTAAGCTGCCCAGGAACCTTTCTCCTACCCCTCTCAGGAGCTAAGGGTGGAAGCAACATCTTTTAAACTTCCTGGCTGAGAACTGAAGAAGAGCGAATTTGTCAATAGGAAATTAGAATATCAATGATGAGACAGGAAGAAGCCCATGTCTGGGAACAACCAGTCACTGTCTATCCCAGAGTCTTACTGACTGTTGCTCTCTTGCTCACATTTTAAGTTTTATTTTCTTTGGGCGTGTCTGGAACAAAGATATCTGTATCAGAATGTTTATTGAAGAAACATTAAAGAAAGATGGAGACGTTACCTGTTTCACGTTTACATGGATGGAGCTGGAAAATATACTTCTTGGCAAAGTAGATGGAGCCTTAAAGAAAGATGGAGACTTTACCTCTTTCATGTTTACTTGGATGGGGCTGGAACATATTCTTCTTAGCAAAGTATCTTAAGAATGGAAGAAAAAGTATCCAATGTACTCAGCCCTACTATGAAACTGGTTTATAGCTTTCATATGAAGGCTATAACCCAACTGCAACACAAGAATATGGGGAAAAGGGCAAGGGAGGGGAAGGGAGAGGGGTGGATGGGTGGAGGAAGAGTAATTGGTGGGTCCACACCTACAGTGCATCTTAGAAGGGTACAGGTGAAACTTACTAAATGTAGAATATTAATGTCTGAACACAATAACTAAGAAAATGCCATGAAAGCTATGTTAACCCATTTGATGAAAATATTTCAAATTGTATATAAAACTAGCACATTGTACCCCCATGATTGCATTAATGTACACAGATGTGATTTAGTAAAAAAAATAAAAAATAAAAAAAGAATTTATTTTCTTCTTTTACTTTTTTACTTTTAGATATAGGGTCTTCCTCTGTTACCCAGGCTAGGGTGCAGTGACTGTGGCATAATTGTTTCTCACTGCAACTTCAAATTCTTGGGCTCAAGCAATCCTCTCATGCCCGAGCCTCCTGACTACCTGTGACTATAGGCATGTGGCACTGTGTTTGGCTTATTTCATTTCCATAAATTTTGAAACTAATAGATAGCCGCTTTTTAAATGCATAGCTAGACTTCTGGCTAGAGTTTCCATTCAATTTTATATTCATTGTTTATACAAAATGCCTTTTGAAACACTGAAAATGAATTAATATTTCACAGTGCAAAGTACCAGAAAAATGTAAAACTTCAAAATAAACACCCATATGTGCATTTTTAGAATGACTGTCATGTTGGCATTCAAATGCAGAGATGACTTCCTGGTAAGTGTCTTAAGAATCCTGATTTCCCAAGTTACTCATACATATAAAACAAGCCAGCATAATCATGACTAAAATATATTTAGACAAGTTAACAAAACTTATACTATAGGTATCAGATGATTAGGTGTATTCTTTCTCTTCTCATAGAATCAAAGTTTATAGATAGTCATAATGCTAGCTTCTAATTCCAGTATTGTTTCTCTTTAAACATAGTGATGGGAGATTAGAAGAAGGGAAAAAGAAAACACAGACAAATAACATTGATTGAATTCCTATTGTCTTTCCAATTCTGCAATATATGTATGATATGCAAATTCACATATATTATCTTATCACACCAGCTCTTTAGAATTGGTATATCTTAGTGAGATATACAGTTTGCTGAAATGAACAAACTAGATAGTTGTTGATCAAATATTTAAAACTTGGCGCCCTTAGCTAAGTGGTTACGGCACCAGCCACATACACTGAGGCTGGCAGGTTCAAACCCGGCCTGGGCCTGCTAACCAACAATGACAACTACAACAACAACCAAAGAAATAGCCAGGCATTGTGGTCGGTGCCTGTAGTCCGAGCTACTTCGGAGGCTGAGGCAAGAGAATCACTTAAGCCCAAGAGTTTGAGGTTGCTGTGAGCTGTGACGCCACAGCACTCTACCAACAGCGAAATAGTGAGACTCTGTCTCAAAAAAGAAAAAAAAAAAAGGAAGAAAGAAAGAAAGAAAAAAGAAAGAAAGAAAGAAAGAAAAAGAAAGAAAGAAAAAGAAAGAAAGAAAAAAAGAAAAAAAGTCTGTGATTATTTTTAAGTCTGTGTGGCTCAGTGCCAATAGTTCAGTAGTTAGGGCACTGGGCACATACACTGGGGCTAGTGGGTTTAAATCCAGTCAGAGCCTGATAAAATAACAATGATAACAATAACAGCAACAATGAAAAAAAAAAGCCAGGCATTTTGCCCAGGACCTGTAGTCCCAGCTGCTGGGAGGCTGAGGCAAGAGAATCACTTAAGTCAAAGAGTTTGTAGTAGCTGTGAGCTGTGATGTCACAGCACTCTACTGAGGGTGACATAGTGATACTCTATCTCAAAAAATAAAAAAGTCTAAATAAGTCCCATTCGTTTGTTTTTGTTGTTGTTGCAATTGCCACAGCAGTCTTCTTCATGAAGCCTTTCCCCAGGCCAATATCTTCCAGTGTTTTTCCTATGCTTTCTTTGAGGATTTTTATTCTTTCATGCATTAAATTTAAGTCCTTTATCCATCTTGAATTAATTTTTGTGAGTGGAGAAATGTGTGGGTCCAGTTTCAGTCTTTTACATGTGGATATCCAGTTCTCCCAGCAACATTTATTGAATAGGGTGTCTTTCCCCCAAGGTATGTTCTAGATTGGTTTATCCAATATTAGAAGATTGTAAGATGTTAGTTTCATTTCTTGGTTTTGTATTCGATTCCTAATGTCTATGTCTCTATTTTTGTGCCAGTACCATGGGGTCTTGACCACTATGGCTTTGTAGTAAAGCCTAAAATCTGGTATGGTGATGCCCCCAGCTTTGTTTTTATTCTTAAGAACTGCCTTAGCTATTTGGGGATTTTTCTGGTTCCATATAAAACACATAATCATATTTTCCAAATCTTGAAAGTACAATGTTGGTATTTTAATAGGGATGTCATTGAACACGTAGATTGCTTTGGGAAGTATAGACATTTTAACAATACATGTCTTCCCAGCCATGAGCACGGTATGTTCTTCCACTTGTTAATATCCTCTGCTATTTCCTTTCTTAGGATTTCATAATTTTCTTTATAGAGGTCCTTCACCTCCTTTGTTAGGTATATTCCTAGGTATTTCATTTTCGCTATGGTGAAGGGAGTTGTGTCCTTAATTAGCCTCTCATCTTGACTGGTATTGGCGTATACAAATGCTACTGACTTGTGGACACTGATTTTATATCCTGAGACATTACTGTGTATTTTGATGACTTCCAGGAGTCTTGCAGTTCTGTACAGCTAAGGAGACAACAACCAAAGCAAATAGACAACCTATACAATGGGAAAGGATATTTGCATACTTCAAATCACACAAAAGCTTGATAACTAGGATCTATAGAGAACTCAAATTAATTCACATGAAAAAAGCTAACAATTGCATATGGGCAAGAGACATGAATAGAACCTTCTCTAAAGAAGACAGACGAATGGCTAACAAACATATGAAAAAACGCTCATCCCTAATATTTAGAGAAATGCAAATCAAAACCACCCTGAGATACCATCTCATCCCAGCGAGAATGGCCCATATCACAAAATCTCAAAACTGCAGATGTTGGCATGGATGTGGAGAGAAGGGAACCCTTTTACACTGCTAGTGGGACTACAAACTAATACAACTTTTTTGGAAGGAAGTATGGAGAACTCTCAAAAAACTCAGGCTAGACCTCTCACTTGATCCTGCAATCCCATTTCTGGGCATGTACCCAGAAGGAAAAAAATCCTTTTTTCATAAGGACACTTGCTCTAGACTGTTTATTGCAGCTTAATTTACAATCGCCAAAATGTGGAAACAGCCTAAATGCCCACCAACCCAGGAATGGATTAACAAACTGTGGTATATGTACACTATGGAATACTATTCAGCCATTAAAAGAGCTGGAGACTTTACATCCTTTGTATTAACCTGGATGGAAGTGGAAGACATTATTCTTATAATAATCACAAGGATGCAGAAGCATGAATCCTATGTACTCAATTTTGGTATGAGGACAATTAATGACAATTAATGACATGGCGGGGGTGTGGGAAGGAGAGAGCAGAGAGAGAAAGAAGGAGGGAGGGGTGGGGAAAGGAAGAGCAGAGAGAGAGAAGGAGTGAGGGGTTGGGGTCTTGGTGTGTGCCACACCTTTTGGGGGCAAGACACGATTGTAAGAGGGTCTGTACGTAATAAATGCAGTAAGTGTAACCTGGTTTCTTGTACCCTCAATGAATCCCCAACAATAAATTAAAAAAAAAAAAAAGTCTGTGGAAAAACAAAATTCAGTTAGTTTCTGTTTATTGTTTTTTTTTTTTTTTTTGGTTGTTTAGTTCTTTGGTCAGAATCTAAAGAAAGTTAGGAATAATGGTTACTAATCTTTGATTCCTTTAAAATACACACTAGTTGAGCTAAAATTAAATTTTGTGCATCTAGTACTTGTGAACAGTAACTATGCATGCTATTTAATATTTACAGACACATTTTGGCAATATTCATATAAGATCACCAGACTCTTGAGAACAAGTATAAAATTATATATATCAATTTAATGGCTCAGTTTATATAAACTGGATACTTTTCTGCAGCAAAAATCTATTGCAACTGGATATTCTTCTGCAGAAAAAATCTTATGCAATAATATTCTTGCATAACTATCTATTCCAAAACTCAGAGGGTTATAATAATAATAATTTTATACACATGAGTCTGAGTTGGTCACAACTAGTATTATGCAGACTTAACTAGCTTAGCACTGTCAGTTGGGCTTATGTTTGTTTCATGTATGTCTAATTCTTCCAGGACCAATACTAGTTGGGATTTTGAGGAGAGGTGTGAATGGAAGCATTTAATGCCTTCTAAGGTGTAGGATCACAAATCCGTGCTTGGTAGAGAAAATCTGGCGTTCACTGATTGAAGTTCAGCAAAAGTCTGACAGAGGGGGCTGATTCCTGGGATGGTGCTGTGCTCCTCATATTTTGACCACATCTATCTTTGCTTCCAGTACAATGTCTAGGTTAAATATTTATAAAGCTTAAAGAAGGGGGAACTATGTTGCTGATGAAAAAAAAAATGATTATTCAGTGAAAGAGTTCTTGTATCTGGTTAATATACAGTAATAATAACTAACATCACATGTTTGGGACTATGGCTTATGAATTCTGGACCAGGAAACAAAGAATATATAGCTGGATAATAAAGAGATTTTGAAAAATGTCCTAACCCTGGCAAAGGAGCATGTCTGTTTATAAGCCATTTATAATTATTTCTAATGAAATGATTAGAAACTTAAATTGAAAATATGAAGATTTATGGAAAAAGGGGTGGACTTATTAGAACTATTTTGAAAGCATATTGAGGAAGGGCTCAAAAGATTTCAAAACGTTAAGTTTATTAGAATTGTTTTGTTATATAACACAAGAAAACACCAATTGGCTCAGTTTCCTGAATGGGCCAAGAGTACACTTCCCTGACTAAAATGATAAAGAATGTGCTAAGGGAAGAGGGAAAAACTACATCATTGAGTAGCTCAGTGGTATATTTCTTCTGCAGAGCAAGGTGGATGATAGGAAAGCTGTTATGGAACTGCTCTATCCATCATCATTATGGATTATAGGTTTCCAGAATAGCAGTGGGAGGGTGGCAGCATTCAGTTCAGTGGCGAGGTGATCATAATGTGTAATAGCCTATAAGGTCAGAAAGTTCTCAACAGTAGCTACTGTACCATGGTGTTCTTAAGGACAATAAAGATAGGCAGCCAAGAAGTATATGGCCTAACTTGAGCAATACAAAATAATCAAGAGCGTGCAAGCAGAAAGATGACATCAGTTATGACAGTAGAAAATTACAGTCCTCCTGGTTTCCATTCTTGATTCAATTCACAGACATAAAACCCACTGATTGAAAGCAAAGCCAAGACCATTGAGGTAGAAGTCTGAAATGCCATAGAAACATATTCAGTATCTATTCCCCCTATGTCTTGCCAAATGGGCCAAATATATTTACCAAAACTATACAAGGAGGAAAAGGCCATACAAATATAATATTTTTGAGAGCCTATTAGATATTAGATGACATTGACACCAGTGAATGCCTTCATAGCCCCTGGTTAAAAGTGAGGTTGTACAAAAGCCAAGTGGTAAGTGGCAACATGACCTTTGTTCATCTCATAGTGGATCTAATAAGCCTCATAGGTCTAGACTATAGTCCCTTTTCCTGGTCCATAAGTAAAATATCTGGATGATTCTGGGCTGGAAGCATACTTGTGGAATCAAAGTCATTATGGAAGGAATTCCTAGCATCTGAACCTATTACCACTGGACAGGATAGCAAATAAGAAACAACACTTCAACTCAAGTAAAAGCAGAAAAATAAAATGATACCCTTTAAAATTTAAAGGATTCAGATTCTTCCCTTGATTATTTAAAGAATGCCATCTGCATAAAAATTTTAATTCATGGTTATGAGTCCTGTAAAACTCAGAAATAGTGTGGCTGTTGCTGCTGGACTTTCACAAACTGAACCAAGTGTAGCCTAATCACAATCAGCATGGAAGTGCCATCTCTACTTCAGCAGGCAAACAGCCTCTGGTACTTTTCTGCCCCGGTGATCTGGAGAATGTGTTCTGATTCAAATCAGTCTACATTTATTTGGAAAAGAGAGCAAAGTACACTCAAAGCATACCCGGGAGACCATGCTAATCCCTTATTCGTCAGCATAATAAGCAAATAAACAGAAGAGATGTTTACTGTACTGACAATCCAGAGAACAGCATTCAGGTCCACCATATTGATGATGGCACTTTAATCGGGCCTGTACAGCAGACACGGCAAGTACTTTGAAGTGTCACAGGCATTCTTGAGTAGAGACACAAACTCCAAACAGAGTCCAGGGCTTTCCATATCAGTAAAGTTTTATATGTTGATTGACCAGGAAATACCAAAACATGCTATGTATGTCAGCTGGGGAAGTTCTGTTTCATGCTACTGTTTAACTGGATTTGCCTACTGTCCTTATTTGACTATTTTTATCTTATTATGTGTCTAAAGCTGAAAGAACAGCTGCTATCTGGGCATTTTCTTTTCTTGGCAGAGTTTGGAAGTTTACAAAGATGCGAGCTGAAATAAGCTAAGCCATTTAAGGCCTAGACTTGGAAATGTCACAGTGTCAACTCCACCTACATTCCATTGACCAATGGAAGTCACATAGATGAGCCCAACATCATAGGGGTAGACAAATAAACTGCTTCAGTGGACGTTGAATGGAGGAAAGAAGTATTTGTTAAACAATTTAACTATACCCTCCAAAGTAAACAAGTTGTGGCATCACAGACCTCCTAATACTTAAAATAAAAACGTAGTTAGGTTTTGTTTTCTACTTCTATCTTCTATACATGTACATCTATGTGCACATGGGTATAGCATATACCATACTTAAGAAATGCTTTGACCAGTTTATGGGGTGATTTAGAAAGGTAACAGTTTTTGCCAGGGACCCAGAATAAGAAAGAAATCTGCAGCAAGTTTAAGCAGTACTTGGGTCAGAGAACCTGAAAACTTCAATGTGGGTGAAGATGCTATGTAAAATCTCTAGCAAAACACAACATGAGAATAGCAGTGTAAACACCTGAGGTACTGGAGCAAGAAGATGCTGTCTTCAGTAGAGAATAATTCACCATTAACAAATTAACTTTTGTTTCATTACATTTAATAATAGAGATTGAGTGAGCATGGCATACAAAGTGGTTATGTTATCAGAGATGTTCATCTAGTAGTATTGTCAGCTCCACTGATTTAGTGGCACAGAATCAATGCACCATCTGCAGTGGTCCATTAAGTTAGGACATCAATAAATCCTGAGTTTATAAGAAGTTACACTAACATATGGCCTAGGCCAAATGTCACTCACATCCAGTTGCACCAGTGCATGGTCCCTAGTTTATCCCACAGGTTTAATAGGGTATTATTGGAAATTCCTTATGACCCTGTGATATAGGAGAAAAATAAGCTCTGGATGGTTCATGGATTTTCTATAGGAAAAGGAAAATAGATTTCTGCTATACTATACCTCCACTCAGAATTATTCCCGAAATATAGTGGGAGGAAATGTTTTATATTGGCTGATCTTTCAGCAGTATGCTTTTTGAAAAAACGGAGAAGTGCTTGGAAATAAGGATGTACAGATTTGAGGGCAGCAGTGAATGACTTCAGTATTTGGTCAAGGACCTGGAATGATCATGATTGAAAAACCAAATAATGGTCTCAGGAAAAGTATATTATTTAACTTCTAGGAGAGAGCAGAAGGAGTGTAAATATCTGTGTCTGCAGCCAATTTCCTGTTGCCCACAAGGATAAGGTGTCCAGCGTATATCAGCCAGTCTCTGCCGTTGGCCATCTGATGCTTGAAAAATGATCCATGTCATGGTGACAGACCCAGAGCCTGTCCATGGGCCTAATTACATGTGATCCCTCTCACCAAGGATGGTTTAGCTATTGCCAATGATAGATATTTAATTACACTGTCATTAGCAAAGAAAGAGGCTGACTTCACAACATGGTACAAACTCTGCAATGACCAATAAGCCATAAGCTGACAAATTGATTACCATGTAACTTTTATATCCTGAAGGGGCAGCATTTTACCCTTGGTATAATTGATAGGTACTTCCAATGTGGGCTTTTACTTCTCTGCCTACTGTCTCACTCGAACCACCATCTGGGAGCTCTCTGAATGTCTTAATTATAAAATTGGATCGTGTACAAAGTAGCTTCAAAACAAAAAACCTATTATATAGCTAAGAGCACGTAAATGTGAGATAAAATAACCTCATAATACACCACATCATCATCACCCAGTCTGCCAGCCTTACGGAAAGCTGCAATGGCACTTTCAAAGGACAGCCATTAACCCAGGGTCACGACGCCCTGTGGGTTTAGGGTGCAAGTCTTCATGATGCAGTATATAACTGGCATTAACAGCCATCATATGGGGTTGTATTCCCGACAGAATTTGGGACTAATACCTTCCCTTTGTCCTAGGAGAGGAAAAGACAAGAAGCAAAGACTCTTCAATAAATGTTCAGGAAATGGGATTCGGTTCTAAGTGAGTTAGAACATAATTCAGTTCACATCTATGAGGAAGATTAGATGCTCTAGATCAAAATATGAATGATGAACCATTGATGGTGTCTATTAATAATAATAAGAACAACACACTCATAATAAGTAGGGGACTGGTGACAGTGGGATCATCGGTAATTTAGAGCTTGAGAAGTGAAGGAAGCAGGCAGGTGAATAAAAATTCAGGGGCTGAATACCTGCTACTTTCACAGTTGTGTTGTCCTGCCAGGGCAAGCTACTTATTTAATATTATTCTAATTCTCAGCTTCCTTTTTTGTCAGAAAAGACAGATAATAATTCCAATTCACTTGTGATTATTCTGAAGATTAAATGAACTTGTGCTTGTAAGGTACTTAGCGCAGAGCCAGGCTTACAATAGGCATTTAGTCCATTTTATCTATTTCTCTAAGCATCCATGCATCTTTGTATATGTAATCCTATTTGTTGCTATTTTTATAACAGTGCTGTCTTTGCTTTATTAAACAATACTTAAATATAAAATATATTTTTAAAAAGGATCACATGTTTCATAGAATTTCAGTAGTTATTACAGAAGATTTGGGAATATTTATAAATTATTTCTCCCTAATATGGGTTTCATTATATCACCTCTCTTTCATATAGAGCTATATCACAAGTATAGCTACATGATTACACTGCTCTCCTAATGAACCACTATAAAATCATTAAAACGTAATTGTGACCATGTTTTACAGACATGCCTTTGTTCTAGGTGAGGCAATTCTAACACAGTGCAATATTTTTGAGGCAAGTCTGTGCATTCCTCCTCTTCTAATGACCCACAGATATTTTAATCTAGGAGTTAGGTTGCCAAGCAATATGCCTGCTTTACAAAGCTTCATGTTCTGCTGTCTTCTGGACAATGTTCAGAGTTAGCTTTGTTCATGTAGATAATAAGGAACCGTGATATAAGAAGTGTCTTAAAACGATAGAAATTTGCACATCCCTTAAGATAAAACACTCTTCATAATCATTGTTATGTTGACCTGAGTTCACAATTAATTTATACAAACATATGCATTATTATTTTATTTCAGCCAAATGTTATACATTAATGGTAAATAATAATATTTGGTTGAAAGTAGATTATTTGTCCCCATGAGGCTTATGTAAGTTACATTACAGTCACAAAAAATCAACAGTAATGTTTTGAATTAAAATATACATAGTAATAAATTGGAAAATAGTATACTTTAAGGATGACAAACCTTAGTGTATATATATATATATATATATCCATCCGTGATTAGAGAATATAAATGCAGTTAGGCTTCTATGATTCAAGAGGCACAGGTATCCCTTGGAGAAATCTTTTAGGATTTCATCAAATATTGACCATTAGCATATTTTATTTAGCTAAAATTCTATTGTGAATATTTAAGAGATTATTATAAAGCTAAACAGTTATTACAGCAGTGTTATGAATAAAAAAAATCCCCAAGGAATAAAAGTTTGCTTTTATACACTCATAATTCTTTCAGTGTGTCTGTTTTACTGAAAGTTCTTCATCAAGAAAAATAAAAACAATTCTGTGTAAATTAAGCAAAAGATAAATTTATTGAAGCCATATGAGGTAGCTGAAGTAATCAATGCAAAAGAATTAGGTTCTGAAAACCATCATGGCCTGAGGTTCTTTTAATGGTTTGCACAAACAGCCATGGAATTCTATGTTCAGGATGCCTTTTTGGGTAGTCAATACTGCTGAGCTCTCAACTATAGTCCAGCCAGACTTTTGCCATGGTCACCACATTGTGTCATTATTATACTATCCTTTTGTCTTTTGCATTATTTCTTCAATATGTAAATTCCTGGAAGGTTTATATAAATGGGGTAGTCACACTCTGACTGTCACAAAGTGGGAAGAAGGAGGATGTGGCCTGGAAAGTTACAAGGCTATCAAATCTTCTCAAAGTATAATATTGCATACAAATGACAGAGGTCCCTTTGATATTAGATTTATTGAGGACACATATAAAACAGGATTTTGCAGTCTAAATCATTTAAGATTGTTTATATTATATTCTAAAGCTACCATATTATATATGTCTAGAATTGTCTTTTTTATACAAAATATCATTTGTAATGGTGGCATACAACAGCTGATCATCTTCAACAGGTTTAACATTGTGAATGGATTACTTATCTGGATATCTAAACAAGAAATAATGCCAATTTTTATTATAAGAACGTTTACAGCAACATAACATTTTTGATACAAGGGTCTTGCTCTGTCAAATGGATAGAGAGTGCAGTGGCATCATCAGAGCTCACTGCTGTCTCAGACTCTTGGGTTTAAGTTAAGCAATTCTTCTGTCTCAGCCTCCTGAGCTGACTACAGGTCCATTTAGTCACACCTGGCTAATTTTTTCTAGTTTTTATAGAGATGAGCTCTCATTCTTCTTCAGGCTGGTGTTGAATTCCTGGTTTCAAGCAATCCTCCCAACTCTGCCTCCCAGAAAGCTAAAATTACAAGCATGCGCCTCTGTGCCTGGCCAATTTAACTTGATAAGTAAGCATACCTGTTTGACATCGTTTACCATTATATTATGTTTTTATCTTTGTAGTCCTTTTTATTTTGCTTTAATCACTAATAATAATATTGTGGGCTCTTATTAATTTTGTAAACGTAAAATCATTAGCATATATTCAAATACTTCTGTATAAAAGATAAGTGCTGTGATGATGATTTTCATTTAGATTTACATTTATAAAAGTCCTTACAAAGGTTATCACTTAAGAAACAAGTTACCATGCGGGTTAAAGCTTGTCTATAGAAATATACACCATATATTCTGTACCTAATTAATAAGCATTAATCTGGCACAATCCTGTGATACAACATAGACAATAATAATCTCATTGGCAAAGGGCTGCTGGTTGAGCCTAAGGCTGTCTCATACAGATGTGCAGTTTGTAAATGGTGTAAAGGAACATCGTAAGGCTGACACCCGCCTCACTACTCACCACGCCATGTTCCTGTGGGGGCCATTTATCTACCCTGAGGAGGAGGTTGCGGAAAAGTAATTCCAGGGTTATGTGTGACAATGGTGGACTAATACCTTGAGCCTGTATCAAGTGCCAACTTTTTCTTTGACTAGTTGTTTGTTCTTTGTTTGTTTAGTGTTGAGGTTTGGCAGAAAACCTGGGATAAAAATTTGATTCTAAATGACTCCTTTGACATTTAGTGGGTGTTCTCCTCTGGCTGTCTCTTTCCAAATGAAACATTGATAGAATGATATTGATTTATATTGATTTATGTAAATGAAAACATTTATGTGTGACCCCTAGAGAGGTTTTCTTTATTTTTTTTCAACTTCTTACCTTTGCTTCGGGACATAGGGACATTTTTTTCCCTTTTACTAATTTCCTAAAAGCAAAGAACAATTCCATACTTGTCACTTAAATAAGAAAGAATTGTTATTTTTTAATGGAAATTACCTTGTTTCAACAGGAATAACTTTACTTACTAGTGAATATAAAGTCTCGTTATTTTGGCCTCTGCGGACAAGAATTATGAAGTTTTTCCTTTTTCATCACTGTCGTACAGCTCTCTGTAGTCTACTATTTTTCTATAGTAGAATCAGGAAATAAGTGGTTCTCTAATTATAAGTTGAAACTCATATCCACAGTCTGAGATGC
This sequence comes from Perodicticus potto, assembly GCA_963574655.1. Lineage (NCBI taxonomy): Eukaryota > Metazoa > Chordata > Mammalia > Primates > Lorisidae > Perodicticus > Perodicticus potto. Next base: position 57,647 of record CAUYRH010139879.1, read on the forward strand.
TGGGGATTCCAACACATTCTTGGTAAACAGAAAGTCTACCACCTAAATCACTTCCAAACTGTGTTATATTTTCCCTTCCAAATGTTAACAAGCAAAGAGAGGAGTGTGGTGAAATCATTTATTACCCAATCCTCTAGAATGAAATGGTTGATATTAGACACAATTCTGAGATAAGTAAAGGCTTTGAGGAAAGCATGCTTAGGAAACAACCATTTTATAAATTTGATCCTTTAATGAGATTTCTGACAAGTGTCTGTTTTGTTCTATAAGAACCATGGTTTTTTGTTTTGTTTATTACCTTGATAGAATAAGCAGCAATATAGCAATACCATGTATGATACTTAGTGTACGGGAGATAAGAATTTAAAGTATTTGGAATATGACTTCTAGATCACTCCAACAAAAAAATCAATTCGTTCTAAAAAACTTTTTTCCTTATGTTGGACTGGCAATCACACTAATAAATGTCTCTTAATTTTGGCAATAACACGAGGTAAAGAGTACACTTGGAATTTCAAATGTCTAACTACGTCTAACTCAAAATGAAACACATATGGAGGTAAAGAGTATTTGTGGTACACAAGTGTCTGTAAGTACAGATTTTGAGATGAATATGTTTAACTGGGAATGAATATGTTTGTGTGGGTTTTCAATATTCTAATATGGAAAAGTCAAAGGACCTAAAATCAAAGATCTTGATCTGTTAGAATTTATGATATAAAACACACTATTATAACAGATAGGTAAAAATATTTAGGCGGTAGCTTCATTAAAATTGACATATTAGCAGAGGAGAAGGTTTGTCATTATGTCACTTTCAATTGGTGTTTCACAGTGACTGTTTTTACTATAATATTACTTTATGAAGGTGAATACTTCCCATTTCTTTTCAAAATCATCTCGAAAAGTCATTTCGTCTATAATTTCCCTTTTTCATTGGCTACACGAAACCTATTTATACCTACATAAGCCTATTTTATTTTTTGTTTTGTTTGTTTTATTTCATAACTTTGATAGCTATAGTTTTTTAAAACAAAGATTAAATTTCTCTTTTCAGGAAAGGTCAAAAGTAAGTGGTTATGTCAAAAACAGCTCCTAATAAAAGAGTCAGGATATATTTCCCACCCTGACCTGAGCACCTTCATATCCCTCATTTTACCACAAAAAATTAATCCTCATCCCTTATTTGTATTTTCTTCCCACCTCTCTGGTAATATTACATCTAACCTTGAAAGCAAATTCCACAAATATGAGCTATTACCAAACTTACTACTATTGCAGGCCATCACAGAGGAATGCAGCGTTCCTATTCTGTAGGCTCTCTATTTTCATTCATCCACTTTCTTATCTCCCCACATCTGTATCACACACATTGTTTCATAAAGGTAATCAGTTTGACTGACTGTGGGAACCAACAGACAGGAGAAAGAAAGAAGCAGGATATTGTAGCTGCAGGAATGAAAAAGCCTGCAGGCAGTCTGCTTTGTGTCTTCAGCCATGAAGAAGGGTAAACATTTTAAAATGCCAGTAATCATTGTTTTTAGAGTCTTAGCCCTATCTCTTCTTCTTTTTGTGCTGATTGAAGTCCCTGCCCCTCCTGCTTCTTATGTCAACGCTGCATGTAATAGGGAAACAAGGAGAGTTGGCACAGATATCTATGAACTGGATTCAATAAATTGACAATGGAGGCCAAGGCATTCCTCATTTGAACTTAATGATTTCCATATCTCTTCAGTTAAACCTTGGTGTTTTAATATTCTTACTATTGAAATTTGAAGAAAGAGTATCTTCCATGTAAACATATTTCATCAGTTTCAAAATTCATTTTTGGTTTACTTCCACCATAAAAAACAATGAAAATTACTTTTTAAAGTCCATATTTTTAGAAGTTAAAAAATTTACAAACTATTAAGAGTTTAAACATTGTGATGAAGAGTTAAATCAGATACGATTTCTATTTCCCAAAGAATGATGACAAAATTAATGAAGATAGTCCTGGGTATCACCAAGTTAAATGTACCTGTGGAAATGTTGGCACAATTTATCTTAATCATTTAGTGTGGTCATAATTTAGAAAACTTTATAGCAAAAGCAATTTGGGGCAGTATATGAATATATAAAAGGGATTGTAAGGCATTGCATTCTGGCTTTCCAGATATCACCTACATAATTTGCTTATCAGATAGATTTGTGTTTATTATTAATCAGGAAGAAGACCAGTTCAGCAGAACTTTGGACGTATCTCCTGCAGGATGGTCAAGATTTATTTTCAATGACAGTTTGCAGCTTGATTTGATATGGGTATTTTGATGTGAGGCAGGAGTGAAGAAGATTATTTAGAAATAGGTACCAATCATGATAGAACAATCTAAGGTTGGTAGAAACCACAAAGCAAAGCTTTTGGTGCTAAGAGTTCAAAGAGTTTTCAGACGTAAATTGTTACTACGTTAACAAGAGTTTTCTGCAAAAGTAAAGTTATGCAAATAAAGCAATGGAATAATGAAATTGTTTTATTTTATAAAAAAGGTATATGAGGCAGTAAGTGATTTTGATTCTTAGTGTCCAAGTTATAATTGTACCCATCATCTCCTTACAAACATTTCATTATTTTTCTTACTACAACTGCATCATTGTTATAGATGAAGCTGATGTTGGCCACATTCTGTGGGGTCTGAAGCTTACATAACATTATAAACTCTCTTATGAAGTGTACACAAAATTGTAGACTATAATTAGCTACATGGCCTTGTATAGTGCCTTTACTAGTGGTATTTACTCTTCATTACTACCGGGGTAAATTAACTTCTGAGTAGAACTGTATTATAACACAATAGCTTGACTTGTGCTCCTGGGTTGCAACTTCACAAATTGAAAGTCAGGAGTTCTGACTGGGGAATATGGGTTATGTTTGGAAACACAGGACCTGTATTATTCTTGGGATAAAGTTAATCCAAGGAGGGTAAAGACATAGAAAAATTATGGTAAATATGAAGTTCAGGAGCCAATAAGAGTGTCCTCTTTCTGAGTTAGAATTAATTGAAAGACAATAAAAACAAGCTAGACAATCAAAAGTTAAAGGAGACAGACTCTGGCATATAAAAATAAGCTGGCAATAAGGATGAGAAAATACGTTTTAAAAGATGAAAGTGAGTGTATTCAGGTAAGCAGTATGAAGACTGGGGAAGAGGAGTCAGAAATTCCTTCTGGGGCTGTCTCTATTCATGATCCTCATGCTCCTTGCGAAGAAGCCCTGGATTCCAGGACCATCCATCCGGCTGAGCTCTAGTTTTGATATCCCCATTATGCATCATGCCAGTTAATGAGTGAATTATATATCCCTGGATTTTTAAACGGATTTTCCTAAATTTCAATCTCTTTCAGATCACCTTTACAATTTTGAACAATTTTGAACTTGTCTAAGAACCTTTGTTTAGTTTTGATTAAATCAATCTTTAAAGGTAAACACTTTCTGAAGATTTGTGTTGTTTAAGGAATGCTATCACTTACTATAAATAATTTATTTTACAAATAAATTACCAAGATATTAAAATGACCTAAATAATTTTCCTAACAAAGGTTGTAATAGAAAAGCTTAATTTTTCTTCCATACAGTGATATTAGCAAGCATTAGTGGCATGTAGAATGCATAAAAGCACATTGACATTATCTTTGATTTCATCAGAAATTATAAAGGGCTTTGAGTTATTTGACTGTGTGTTTCAGTGTTATTATTGGTGTCACTCTTATGCACATGTCCCTCATTGCAGAAAACACTGTTGTAATGGGTAACCTTCATTACTAAGCGATAACGGTACAGTAGGACTTTAACCTTAACCTAAAATGGTGTATTTCCTTTCCTGCTTTTCACCAACATAGCTTCTAGAGACAAGATAATTTTCCATGGACTAACAAAATAAGTAGAGCTAAATCACAGACATTAATATTGATTTTACACTTCAAAGATGTAGTTCTCTGACACGGCATTGCTGGTGTCTTAGTCCACCCAGGTGTTAAAAAAAATACCATAAACTGGATAAGTTATAAACCAGAAAATTTATTTCTTAAAATTCTGGAAGCCTGGAATTTCAAGATCAAAGGGTTTATAGTGTCTGGTTAGGGACTATTTTTTTCATAGGTTGCACCTTCTCTCCGTGACTTCACATGGAAGGTGCACAATCTCCGGGGTCTCATTTAATAAGAGAACAAATTCCATTTATGAAGCCTCTGCTTTCATGATCTAAACATCCCTCCAAAATAAGATCTCTGAATATCATCACTTTGGGCCTTAGTTTGTCAGCATATGAATTTTGGGGAGATAAAAACCTTCAGCTCATTATAGTCAGGTAAAGGTTAAGAAAAATCTGATATTAAAGCCGCATTTCCGCATTTATATGACACCATATTCAACAAATATCAGTACTTATTATGCACCTGTTTTGTTGTAGACGCTCTTCCACTATTAGGAATCTGGATGACAAAAGATACAACTCAAAAAAAATTTTTTTCTTTCCTCTATATGATACTGGGAAACTTACACCAATAGTAGCAATTGACTACCAGGAATATAAATTGTAAAAATAAAATAAATAATAAAAGATTACAAAGATAACACCTGTAATGATAAGTGCATTTATAAATATAAGTACATTAATATATACATAAGAAATAAATATGCAAAATGAAAATCAATATAAATAAAAAGATGGAAGCCATCCCCAATACAAAATATCATTATAATGTATTGCCATTGTAAATATCAATATGCACCTCAGACAAATTTGTCTGATGTGCGATATTTTCAAAAGTATTTTCTGTTAGCCCAATTTGTAAGAATCTTACATACTGACTGACATTATTTGCACAAAGCATTTGCCTGGAAATTCAGCATTTGAATTTGCTGGAAATGGTTATCAACTTCTATACATAAACAATGGTGAGAAGACAATGAAATGCTTAAGACCTTACCTTAATACACTCAAAGATGATCTTAGAATTTTCTGTTCATACCATTCTTCATCTCTCAAGATTCCCCAGAATCTAAGCTCTTAAAATTAGGGGCCCTTTGTTATTCATTTGTATTAAGTCTCTGAACTTATGGAAGCATCGTCCTTAAAGAAGAAGTACTGCTCAATCTCAGAATGTTTCTAAAGCAGGTGGTGATCATAGCATACTTTTATTTTTATATGCTATATTTAAAAGAAGAGAAAATAAGAGAAATGGTAGCCTAGGCCTTCAAAGAAGACTGCCCATGGAAATATATGTGCCTTTTGAATTCTATCACTGTACTTGAGACTTGTTGCTCAATGAGAGGTTAAGGACAAAAAATGAGAGATTATTTCAAGACATGAATGAAAGGAAGTGGAGTTCAGGTTCTGTGTAGGTAATGTGGCCTTTATGCACTCTGGTGCAAGTGGGCTGTGTTTGAAAAAGAAATAGCTTGTGGTTAAGGTAGGTGGGAATTTAAGAGTTCAGGGAGGATGAGGATTGGTGCACTTATTCCTTCCTGGGCCAGATGTTCTTTCCTGTGCAGGATGGTTCTATTTGGGCCCCTATATTTGGTCCTATCATCCTGATATTTTTAGTCTTTTATAAGGAGCTGGAGTGATGGGTGTGGAGTCTCCTTGACTGCTTCCTGGAGGTTGAGGGTCAGCATGGGCTGCCTATAAAGAAAAGAAAGAGAGAAGGAAGGGAGTGGTACTTACAGGAATACTCTTGGGTCTTCATTCAGTCTGAACTGGTTGATATCCAAGTACGGTAAGGATATGAGTGGTTGTTTTTCAGGTGACTAGCCAATATATTGGGAGATGAGGATGGGACTACTGGTCTGAAACTGAGAATGAGAAAGATCATAATTAGGGGCCCAAAATAAGAAGGTACCAAGGAGACCAGGAATAGATAAGGACCAGGGATTAGAATTCAAGATTTGTTTGTCTCAATTTGATTTGTATTCAGAGTTCTTTTACTTTGCCTGTGATTAGTCCTGACTCTTTAACAAACAAACAACATTGTTATCCCCACCAAAATGCATGTTACCTACTTTTTGTGCTATAATTAAGTCTAAGGCTCAGCGATTTTGGAGGACTACTACAGCTAAGAGTTAATTTGGGATTGTAAAGTGACTATAAGAGTTGCCTACCTTTTCAATATCTTTGTTGAGTTTTAGGGAGAGTTGGTGGTAAAAGAGGGTTGATGTATTAATGCTTGCAATGCCTGTGCCAAGTCTAGCCACTATGCGTGGTCTGAGGATTATAGGGAGGAAGACTCCTCTTTTTTGGCTGAAAGTAGGGGGATGCTTCAGGACCTGAGTTAGGAAGGGTCCTTCACAAAAGAGACTTGGGGAGTGAGGAAAACCTGGGTGCAAAGACTGGAGTGGTTGGTGTAAGCACCAATAGATGGAGTGGCTACCGAGGAAACATACTGCCAGAGAGGCACAGGAGGAGTCAGATAAAGGAAAGAACAGAAGTCAGGTTTTATAAAGCCTACAGGCTGTCCTGTACTGGTGAGATTGAAGCAGATTAAATTGGGGGAGGCTAGGGATGGAAAGTCTGTAATTATGGGGCCGAACAGAGCTGTGCTATTTTCTGCCAGAATGGAAGAGTTATATGTGTTGGGTACAGGTATAGGATTGAAAAGATGTTGGCATAAAGAAATGCACGAAATTTCTCCCCGAGTGGGAGAAGAGAGAGGAAGAGTTCAGGATAGCTGAGAGATGTTTAAAAGCCGGGGAATACAGGAGTGTTGTTGTGAGGTCTTGCAGGACAGTGAGGTCTAATCCTTTATAGGGTGCAGAGGGGTATACTGGAAGAGAGTTTTGTTGTGATTTGTCTTGTTTCTTGCTGATGTGCTATGTCCTGAACTTGTCCTCCATGTGTGAGGTGTCCAGCAGACAATAGTCCCAGCTCCGCCTCCGGGGCACGCAACATCTGTTATTTTGCCAGTCCAGTACCTCCTTCCTCTGTAAGAACATTCAGAGGCTTTGGCAACATAATACTGTGCTGGCACGTGAGTGTGGCTAGTGAAAAAGGAGTCTGAGGTAAAATTGGGTGTAGTTGACATGGAGATGGGGTTGTAAGGTATTCACAGATATATGAGGTTTGGGTGGCAAGACAACCTGTGCATTCAGTTGGTGTTGATGGGGAGGGAAGAAGGGCCAGGACTGACAGGAAGGGTAGGCAGAAGGAAAAGAAGTAGAAGAGGAAAAATTGGATTTCCTCAGGTGGAAGGTTGTAGAAGGTGCCTTGTTGCCACAGATCTTTAAAGGCTTCAAAGAGGTCATACCAGCCTTGAATCACACAGAGTAGCCAAGCATGTCGAGAAAAGTTATGGAGAAAAAGGAAGAATAAGGGAATAATGTTACACATTTATGGGGAAGTGGACTCTTCAGGGATCCCAGTGAGTTGTAAGGTGTTGGGGGATAGTTCTTGTGATTTCCAATGGGGGGCTTCCAGTGTTGGAAGTTTTTCTGAAGATACAGTTTTATTTGGGATCAGTGTATCCAGACTGTGGGGCCCAAGAGGTAAATGGCCATGTGGGTGCTGTAGAGAATGGTTTGCGGGCCTGTCCAGTGAGGGGATAGAGTCTTGTGTGGCAAGGGAGATTTGAGGAAAACTTGTTCTCCTGCCAATTGGTCTCTGACTTTCTCTGCTGAGGGTTAGGGGAAAAGCTGGTCTTGTAGTAGGCTAAGGTGGAGTAAGTGGCCCCTGTATCAATAGGAAAAGAAATTGGCTTACCTTCCACTAGCAAAGTTACCTGGAGCTCAGTTCCTGTGATCATCCAAGGGGCCTGGTGACTCTCTGGGGACCATTCCCCAAGAGGTCCAGGAATTCAGCCAGGTCCTGGCAGTGACTGCAAATGGGATCCTCAAAAGGATCTGGGCAGTCAGATTTCCACTGAGAACCTCCATTGGCTGGACACAGCTTGTAGAGGGTTGGGTGTTGGATTTTTGGGCACTCTCTGGCTGTTCAAATCTCTAGACTCTTGAAGCATGGTCCCAAGGGAGGTTTCCTTTTTCTAGACTGTCCAGAGGAGTTTTGAGAAGCAGCAAGGGTTTGTCTACTTGCAGAAGCCAATAACTAGAGCTCTGAGAGGCGCTGCCAGGTAGAGGCCTCTGCTTGGTTATTGAAGACCTTCAAGATCAGGTTGAAGAAATCAAAAGCTTGAGCCCTGAAATACAGAGCTGGAAGATACTCTTCTTAGTAAAGTATCTTAAGAATGGAAGAAAAAGTATCCAATGTACTCAGTACTTTTACGAAACTAATTTAAAATCACTCACACTTTCATATGAAAGATAAATCACAACTATAGCCCAGGATGTAGGAGGGAAGAGGAGGGGATGAGAGGAAAGGGGAGAGGTTTGATGGAGGGAAGGTAAATGGTGGAACCGCACCTATGGAGCATATTGTAAGGGTACATGTCATATCTACAAAGTAACACAATAATGAAGTAAATGAGGTGAAACCTTTTATTAACTAATTTGATCTAAGCATTCCAAATTGTATATAAAATCAGCACATTGTACCCCATAAATGCATGAATGTATTCACATAAAAAGAAAGAAATATGGGCAGGAGGGCTTGTGTACCCCCTTATCACAGAGGAAAATGCCTCTGGGTGGGGATCAGAAGAAAATTCTTCTGTCCCACTGATTCTTCAGAGGACACTGATGCCCGTGGCATTTTACTCCACAGTGAACTAGTGGGGATTAATTCCCCCAAGGTATCAGTGTTGGTGACCGCAGACAGGAGGCTGCCCCCACACAAGGCTCAGGTTTCAGTTTTCTCAAGGCTGCTCAGACCCTTAAAGTTAATGATTATAGAAACTGTAGCGGCTGACATGCTTACTTAGAGAGAATGCTGATGTTTTTGTTCCTTTCCTCGAGGAAATAGCCTTCAATAAACGCTAAGTGGAACAAACACTCAGGACCATCCTCTGGACCCCACAAATAACTGGTGGTACCCTGCATTTCCCACCTTTGAAAATTCTATTCTGCGTGCCCTTCTCTGTCTCTCGCTGCTTCTAACTTTAGTTTTCCTTAGTCAATTGCTGCCAGCTCCACAAGTAGTAAAGGACCCTGTTCCCTGGGCAGGACCCAGTCAGGGAGTGGGTCTGACTGAAAGCATTTCGGCCCCCAAGGGGGCTTCTCCCTATCCTGGGTTTTGGCACCAAAATGAGAGGTTGAGGACCAAAAATGAGTGGTTATTCTGAGACATGAATGAAAGGAAGTGGAGTTGAGGTTCTGTGTGGGTGACGTGGCCTTGATTCATTCTGGTGCCAGTGGGATGAGTTCAAAAAAGAAGTCAGCATGTGGGGGGTTAAAATGGGGTGTGAATATAAGAGTTGGGCGGTGGGGATTGGCACACTCATTCCTTCCTGGGCAGGACGATCTTCCCTGGGCTGGATGGACGGGTCCCTACCCTACAGTTGGTCTTATCACTCAGTACCCAAGCTTTGGTTAAGATGTTTTGCTTTATTGTCCCCTGATTATGTGGATTCTCATAGAAACTGAAAGTTCTTCACTCCAGTTGAGATACTTTTTTCTAAATATTCCTGTTTTCATCTGACTATTACGTGGAGATGAAACTCTTCACCCTGAACTTAGCTTGAAAGTGATGTTCTGGTGGACTTTCTGACTCTTGCGTTTTATGTCCTAATTGCTTCTCTCTTACATCCACATCAGTAAGTGTATTATCAGAGACATATGTGAGTATAAGATTAATGATAGACATAAGGCTGACACAGTGTTTTGAGGGCTGACGTTATTGTTCACTTAGTGGTATGATGCAACCCGGTCTGGGGTTCTGGGGTTTCCTGGAGACAAAGCCACATCAGCACAGATGCGGTTCTCATAAACCTTAAAACAAAGCTTACCTTACCAAAAAAGTTGAAAGTCCCTAATGAAAGGGACATCTGATAAGTGACTTGAATTGAATACAAGTACAAATACAGAAAGGGGAAGAATATTCAAAATTCTGAGAATGCTTTCCAAGGACCCTTCCAGTCAATTGGTCCTCTACCCCCTAACTATCTCTGACCTATGGCACCACCTGTGCCCCACCATCTTGCCTTGGAATCATGCTCAAATGCTCAAAGATGAACTGCTTAAGCATCACATAGTGTCAAATGCTCATCTTTAATGCAAACTGGACCGAAGGGGGAGAAGTTAACACTTTGGGATTTGCTTAACCAGGAATACAGAGATCTCTGAATTTGACATGATCCGAATCTTTGTTTTTGCTATTCTTCAACACTTCACACTGTAATAATCTGTGGATGCCTATTCCCCGTACTGAGGCAATGTCTCCTAGGGCTTCTGGTTGAAGATTAAAACACACAGGGTTGGGCATTCTGGGTATTTGATACAAGTCTAAGAACTCCTTGCAGCTGATATGTATTAGTAAACATCAATTACAGGAACTTTGGAGATATTATAGATTTGATTCCAGACCACTGTGAACATCACAGTAATGTAAGTTACACAAATTCTTTCATTTCACAGTGGACATAAAAGTTATATTTATACTGTACAGTAGTCTATTAAGTATCCAGTAGCATTATTTCTAAAACCACAAGATATATTCCTTAATTAGATGTGCTTTGCTGCTAAAAAATGCTAATATTAATCTGATTCTGCAGTGAGGCTTGATCTTTTCACTAATGAAGGGTTTTGCCTCAATGTTGATGGCTACTGATGATTCAGGGTGGTAGTTGTGGAATGTTAGGGTGGTTTTGGCAATTAAAAAAAAACAAAAATAGCAATGTTTTAAACTTTGTGAAATAATGTTTGCTGCATCAATTCACTCTTCTTTTTCAAGAACGATTTCTCTGCAGCATGCAGTGCTATCTGATAACATTTTACCCATAGTAGAAATATTTATAAAATTGTAATCAATCCTCTCAAACTCTGCTCCTGCTTTTTTCAACTAAGTTTATGTAATATTCTAAATGCTTTGTTGTCACTTCAATGATGTTTATAGATTTTGTTCACCAGGAGTAGTTTCTATCTCAGGAAACCACTTTCAATGCTCATCCATAAGAAGCAATTGCTCATCTTTTAAATTTTTATCATGAGATTGGAGCAATTAAGTTACATTTTTAGGCTCCACTTCTAAAGCTAGTTATCTTCTGATTTCCACCACATCTGCGGTTACTTCTTCTTCTGAACTGAAGATTAGAGTCTGACTCGGAATCAAGCTGTGGTTTAAGAGAAATGTTTAAGCTGGTTTGGTTTTCTTTCCAGATTACTAACACATTCTCCACATCGCCAATAATGCTATTTCACTTTCCTATCATTGTATGTTCAATGTCATTCAATAACTTCTTTCTTTTCATTCACAAGTTAGTGATTTTCACAAGATGCCTATCTTAGCTTTTGATGTGCCTTCCTCCATCAGCTTAGTTATGTCCAGCATTTGGTTTAAAGTGACAGATGTGTGACTCCTCCTTTCACTTGAAGAATTCAAAGCCATTGCAGAATTATTAATTGGCCTGATTTCAATATCGTTGTGTCTCGGGGAATAGGGGAACCTGTGGGGAGACAGCGAGAGAGAGAAAGAGAGAGAGAGAGGAATAGCTGGTTGGTGGAGCAGCCAGAATATGCACAGTATTTATCAATTAGTTCTCCTTTTCTAATGGGTGCAAAAAATTACAATACTAACATTGAAGATCACTAATCATAAACCACTATAAAAAAGATAATAAAGTTTGAAATATTGTGAGAATTACCAACATGCAACACAGACACACAAAATGAACACACACTGTTGGAAATATGGTGCCAATAAATCTGTTTGATTTAGAGTTGCCACAAATCTTCAACTTGTAAAAAAAATGCAATGTCTGCAAAACACAATACAGGGGAGTGCCGTAAAATGAAGTGTGTCAGCGTGTGAGTTTTTTTTCCTTGATTCTAATCTCCTTGATGTTCTCCTGCTGAATAGAAAGATACAATTTGCAGTTAACTGTTGACTTCAGGATGTGTTTGCCTCATAATCCCATCCTCAGAGACGTCCTTTGTAGATTTGATTACTGACATTTACTACAATCTTTGAACTCCAGTAATGTCAGATAAAAGAATTTAGCATTAGATCCCAACTACGGAGACGAAGATTTTTAAGGCGTGCTTTTCTTACGAAACAACCACCAAGTGTTAGTACCTGCTTCAAGACAAGGAAAAAAAATTGTTTCTATAGAGAAAGACAGTTAAAGGGTCCATACGTTTTTGGGAAAAAGCCTTTTTATCTCTTTCCTTTAAAACTTTTATTTTTACTTAAGAACTTACATACATTCAAATTCTTAGGCTATACACTAGATTAAATATGTGTGTGTGTGTTTAGGTTCTTCTACTTATAATTTTAATGTGCAACCAAGTACATATGGCTCCGGATTTATCTGGATAGTGTTGAATTTGTTTTTAATTTGTGATGAACCTTCTTTATATCGCATGTATTTTTTTTAATAATTGATTGGGTACTGGTGTGTGTTTGGGTTTCTAATGAAGCTAATGGCAGAAACGATATCCTTTGTAGGTTCCCCTTTTTTAACAACCCTGATGAGCTACTTGATTAGTCAATGAAAACAAATTTACTGTCAACTAAATTTAACATCAAGTCCAATTCTCTTTTTTGATTTAATTTTTATGAAATCATAACTGTATACACATGTGGGGGTACAATGTGATGATTTGATATACAATGTAGAATGCCTAAATCAAACCAATTGACATAACCATTACCTCACTTACTTATCTTTTGTGGTAAAACATTTATAATTTACTCTTCGCTGCTTTGAAATGTAACTTGCATTGTGCACATTAGGGGAGATCCCACCAAATACCCTCCCTCCCCCCCTCCTTCTTGTTGGACTATGTTTGTGTTTTATCATTTGCATAAATGTGTAAGTGATGATGTATTGGTTCCATAATAGTATTGAGTATATTGCATACTTTCCCCCCATTTTGAGATACTTTACTAAGAAGAATATGTTCCAACTTCATCCAGGTAAACATAAAAGATGTAAAGTCTCCATCTTTCTTATAGCTGCATAGTATTCTTGTATACATACACCACAATTTTTTAATCCATTCTTGGGTTGATGGATATATGGGCTGCTTCCATGACTTGGCAAGTATGAATTGGGCTGCAATAAACATTTTGGTAAAAATGTCTTTGTTGTAAAATGATTTTTGTTCATCTGGGTAGATACCTAGTAATGGTATTATAGGATCAAATGGTAGGTCAACTTTTAGTTCCTTGAGAATTCTACATACTTCTTTCCAAAAAGGCTGTATTAGTTTGCAATCCCACCAGCAGTGTGGAGAGAAGAGAACAATTCTACATGGCTGGTGGGATTGCAAACTAAGTCCAATTTTTATTACAGTGTACAAGGTAATCTTTGCACTATTCTATAGAAATAAAAATTATTTACCAAGAGTTAATAACCCCAGCCCTCCAAAAACAAAGTTTAAACTTCATCTGCCACACTCTACAAAGTGTGAGTAATCACATTCAGTGCAAGCTTCGTGGCTATCACTTTGGTCCACAAATCACTATGTAAATAACAGTTGCACATTATGATCAGGGACAAATATCTTCGCTTCATTCGAGGTCTGTCAGTGATTGGTCATTGTACATTTATTATTCAGTCCACACTCAGCAAACAGGGCTAACATTGTGTTTCCTCCTTGTTTCTCCTGATAAACTCGGGAGATGTTTGACAAAGATAGAGAATCAAAAGAGGAAATTGGCCAACAAAGATGAAAGAACGGCAAAGCAGCAAAAAGCAATAATGCTGGAAATAGAATCTTATGTAAAGAGAGTTCCGAAAGAAATAAATTAAGGGACTCTCGAGGAGCTGAGTGAAGAAGACAAGCCTATCACTCTAAGTGAGAAACGTGGTTACAGAGTGAAGGATGAAGATGTCTCAGAGGAAGGGAAGTTGGCAAAATAGTTCACATTAAGGGAACTTTGACGCAATTTCATGATATTGAGGGTGGAAAGGATAAAATTTTGGAAGCTATTAAAAACTTGGAAAGGAATATAATGATTTTCCAAAATATAGACAAATACTCACATCACATTGTTAGTTATACTAAGAGGAAGCAGCAAGCACTGTTTACACTGTTCTTGACATGTTTTACAAAAAATGAAACATTAATTCTTAATGTTTCTTTCACTATTTTGAATCATAGTCTACCAAATAAATAATAGCTTTACTATTTCTCATTTCCTTATATATTTATAGCTCAGGCAAAGAAAGATATTACTATTTTGTCAGACTTTTTATTTTCTTCCTTAGAGACAGAGTCTGTGTGTGCATCCCGAGCTGGAGTGCAGTGCAGTCATCATAGCTCATTGTAGCCTGGAATTACTGAGTTCAATAGATCCTCCCACTGTAGATTCCTGAGTGGTTGGGTCTACTGCTGGTGCACCTGGCTATTTTTTAATTTTTTTGTAGAGATGGAGTCTCACTGTGTTACCCAGGCTGTCTCAACCTCCTTTTCTCAAGCAATCCTCCAACCTCAGCCTCTCAAAGTGCTGGGATTATAAGCGTGAGCCCCTGAACGCGGTCTCAGCAAAACAGTATTAAGGGGCACATAACAGCTGTAATGTTTCCAAATCTGAGTAAGATCACCTTGTATTGTTCAGCTTACACTGTTCTACTTTGTACAATAAGGAATCCTTGTACATTTAAAAAATGTATAAATATTGAAATATACTTTTATGTTATATTAGGAAATAAGGCTTTTGTTTCTAAATCAAATGTTACTAACTAGTGTTAATGATTTGGAGACTGACAGAGAAATAACTGGAAGAAAATATGTTATAAATACTCCTGTGCATTACAAGTAGTAAAACTTATGACTATGTTTTACCCTGCAGAGTACATTAAACAAAACACAATTATGTTCCTTTCATCCTCCCTATTTCTCAACAAATATTGATTAAATAATTTATATTCACTTATGCTTATCTTGACAACACTGATGATCTTTCATAAATTAGGGCAACAAATATTTGCATTTTGTGATACTTTTCCATTTTTACTTTAATACAAACTCTAGTGGTAAACATAATTGAAGGCAAAATACAAAAGTTAACAACTTCTTCTGCCTTTTGACAATCACCCTCATCTATCACTTTTTCTAATACCACTGCTGTTTGCACCATTGCTTGACTGCTTTCTCTGAAATAGCACATAATTCTGCTCTCATCCTTTCTATACATATGATTTTGGCAGGAAAAAAAATTCCCACAAAATAATTACAAACAGAAAAAATCATATCAAAACTTCAAGAACATATGTTTGGATTCTGTTCATCTTTTTCCTGAATTTGTTTTGCTAGTCAAGGCAGCAAAGCAGCAAGGCCTTTTCTAACTCTGGAACATTCCTCACTATGGAACCTTGACTCCCTGCCTCTCTCTGTGGAGGAAAGCTGCAGAGCTGAGCAGCGCTGTGCTTACCAGGGTAGATGGCGCTGTTCATTCTCCCTAACTCCAAGCCTGACTCTCAAGACGGATATACAGGAAAATCTGGAAATAGGGTAATAGTCCTACAGGCAACTAGAGTAGTGTCCCTATCTAGGAGGAATATTTTCTTCCATTATAACTGTCCTTAGCCTTTGGAAAGCATATGAAGAGTCATTAATCATCCCCATTTGATTCCCCCCTCCTTCCAACCATCTCAACCTCTGGTCGCCATCATTCTACTCTGTCTCCTTCAGACTAACTGTTTTTTAACGTTTAGCTTTTATATATGAGAGAACTTGTGAGACTTGTCTTTCTGTACTAATTTAATTTAATGTGATGTTTTCCAGATTCGTCCATGTTGTTGCAAATGATAAGTTTTCATTCTTTTTTTGTGGGTATATTATATTCCTGTGTGTGTGTGTGTGTGTGTGTGTGTGTACAACAACTTCTTGATCCATTCATCCACTGAGAGATACTTAGGTTGATTCTAAATCTTAGCTATGGTGAATATTGCTGTAATAAACTTGGGAGTGCAGGTGTCTTTTCAATACAGTGATTTCTTTTCCTTTGGATATATGCTCAGTGGGATTGTTGGGGCAGTTCTAGTTTTAGTTTTTTGAGGAACCTCCATATTGTTGTACAAAGTGGTTTCAGTAATTTAAATTCCCACCATCGAGTAGGAGGATTCCTCTTCTCCACATCTTTGCCAGCATTTGTTATTGTTTGCCTTTTTGACAAAAGTCATTTTAACTAGGGTGAGATGATATCTCTTTGTAGTTTTGATTTATATTTCTCTGATTACTAATGATGTTGAGCATTTTCAATACCTCTAGACCGCTTCTATGTCTTTTTTTTTGAGAAGTTTCTATTCAGATCCTTTGCCAGTTTAACTCAGATTATTTGATTTTTCTTTTCTATTGTGTTGTTGGCACTCCTTATGTGTATATCTTAGTTATCAGTCCCTTGCCAGACGGGTACTTTGCAAATATATCTTCCCATTCTGTGGGTTGACTCTTCTTTTCATTGCTTATTTCCTTTGCAGTGAAGAAGCTTTGTGTTTGATGTTATTCCATTTCTCCAATTTTTCTTTGGTGCCTGTGCTTTGGGGGTATTAATCAAGAAATTCTTGTCCAAGCCAATGTTTTGAAGCATTTTCCTAATGTTTTCTTTAAGTTAGTTTCATAGTTTCAAATCTTAGATTTTAGTCTTTAATCCATTAAATTGCGTTTTTGTATTTTGGGGAGAGATAAGGGTCTGGTTTCTATCTTCTGCAAATGGATATCCAGTTTTCACAGCACTATTTATTGAAGACACTCTTCTTTCCCCACTGTATGTTGTTGGCACCTTTGCTGAAGACTAGTTCACTATAAATGTCTCAATACATTCTGTTCCACTGGTCTGTATGTTCATATGTCAGTACCATGCTGTTTTGGTTAGTACAACTCTTTAGTATGATTTAAAGTCAGGTATTGTGATTCTTGTAGTTTTGTTCTTTTTCCTTAGGATGGCTTTGATTATTCTGGGTATTTTTTAGTTCCATGTAAATTTTATGATTAATTTATCTATTTCCATGAAGAATGCTATGGTAGTTGATGGTGATTGTGTTGACTCTTTAGGTAGATAGAACAATGTTCAATAGCATAACAGTGACTATAGTCATAAATAAGTTAGGATAAACTTTAAAATAACTAAAAAAGTAAAGTTGGACTGTTCTAATGCTAAGAAATAATAAATGCCTAAGGTGATAAATACCTCAGCTAATTTGATTTGGTTAATTTAAACTGTATCCCTATATGAAAGCATCACATGTAGTCTGTAAAGATACATGACTATTAGTACTCATAATATTTAAAAATTTAAAAAAGTAATGAGAGCCCTTCAGTGAGGTTTCCACATGTTTTGGCTCATAGTAAGTTTTATTCGAAACTTTAAGGTATTAGATAGCCGATCTTCCAAGTATATGTTTATTAGAATTTGATAAAGATTCATGTTTGTGTAGGGCCTTTCGATTTTATTCTATACACTGAAAGGTGAATGAAATGTCACCTTACATGTTAAATAATTTCCTACATCTGCTAGCACAGGGCTACCCATAAACTATAAGCATCCACTTAAATCTGAAATTTAGATTAATAACAAATAAGTTTTTAGTGTAAATATGTTTCATTAAATATTTGAGACCCATTTATACTAAGGTTTCAGTTTTCTTTGACTATGCCCTAGATTATTTGAACAAAACACAAATACACTCTGTAATCAACTTATTCTGATTCATTGGTTTGATAAATTGAAAACACAAACAAATAAAATATGGATGGTGAAATTGAGATGAAATAAAATGTTCAGGGTGGCACTGTCGCCCTCTCACTTTCTCCTTCTCTCTTCATATACCTATATATGTCATAGAATTAAATGCGTATTACATACAAACTAAAAATGTAAATTATCTTAAAATAAAAGAAAATAAACATGTTAGGTCATTTTAAATTTTATCAACATTTTAGAGCAGTGGTTTTCAACCTGTGGATCACGACCCCTTTGGGGGTCTCCTGCATATGAGTTATTTACATTATGATTCTTAACAGTAGCAAAATTATAGTTATTAAGTAGCAACAAAAATAATTTTATGGTTGGGGCTCACCTCCATGAGGAATTGTATTAAAGGATTGTGGCATTAGGAAGGTTGAGAACCACTGTTTTAGAGAATATGGTACTATATTTAATATTTCTAAAATTGTGGATCATATTACTTCAAAAAATTAAGATTGTTGGACTCAATTTTTCCAGGGTACTTTAACTAAATTTAAATTATTTTTACTGAACTGGATATAAATAAAGCATTCACTTAAAAATAAATTAAGTTTAAGATTAAGTGCATCATTATATGGTATATACCATCAAAAAATTCAAATCCTAGAATCTTAAGTTTTAGGAAATATTATTTAAAACAAAAATTCAAGAAAAATAATTATAAACACTGGTTCTTATTTATAATCTTTGAACTCATTTGCTTTTGCCCGTAAGTGTCATATTCAGTCCAAAATCATATATTTCTGCCATTCTTTACAGATAAAAGAAATTTTAGACAACTTTAGATTCACTCTAACTGGAATACAGAAAACACTTGATTGCCAGCTCTTTCTTTGGAACGAGCATTTTTTGTATTTCTTATCTTGCTATACCCATGCTAAATTTCTCCGTCTTTAATTTGTTAGCATCATTTCTCAGATTCTTAAAAGCTTTATGACAGCTTGCTTGTTGTCCAGCAATATCTAGTCTTCTATCTTTCCATAGTAACGAACTAAACAGTACATTTCCCAGCCTCCCATGCATCTAGCTAGAGATATTTGAATAAGTTCTCATCAGTGGAAAAAAACAGAAATGCTTTCCCCCTTTAGTAGATCTTTTCTTTAAAAGAAATAAGCATGTGCTTCTTCCTTCCTTTTTTCCTTCCCCCTGTTTAACAGATAATAAAAGAAGTAGCTTACTTGGACCCTGGCATGGTTGTCACACGTTGAGGATGACAATGGCAGTCTACTATACTTGGACCATTTACTGCTAGACTTTAATTAAGAGAGAAATTTCTGTTTAGTTGAAGCAACTGATATGTCATTGTGATGAGACCACCTAAGTTTTGAATATCACTATAAAATCTGAGAATCTAAAGAGGAGTGTGATGTGAAAAGATTCCAAAACCATAAGCACTAATGAACAATATTATCCAAAGATACTTTGTACTATCTTGGATAAGAACAGGCTTCCTCTTTCATATTGTCTCATGTTTCACATATGAAATGTGTTACTTTTCCAATTAGCTGCTACTGTATTTTTAGTTTTGGGTGCTTATCAATCTTTTACGTTTGTGTTATGGAAAGTTAATAAACCGTCTATACTTTTATTTCAAGGCAATGGTGGTACAAATGATCAGAGTAATCATTATATTTGAATTGGTTACTGTGTTTCTAGATTTTTAACTTTTATGAATTATTAATCGTACATAGGCATTAGACTAGTATTTTTTGTAATTTACTCATGTCATTTAATCTAATCCTTATACCCTATGTGTTAAGTGGTATTATTGTAACTATTTTAAGGGAGAGAAAACTCGTTTAGTAAAAAAGGGAACTAGAGTTTAGACAGTTCCAGTAACTGACCTAGAGGTGCACAATAAGTTGGTGGCTAAGTAGGAATTTCAACACAAATTTTTCTTGCCCTAATGATGATGGGCTACTATGAAACCATACCCCACAGGATTTTCACAAGAATGTTATGTTTCTTCATTATCTACACTGAGTTTGGGAGAGCAATTACTGCCTACTGTTTACCTTTTTTTTTTTTTTTAAGATCTAGGGCACAGTAAAATATGTATTACAGGATCTGCTCAATAATTATGTTAAAGGCATCCATGTAAACTTGAATGCACAGGTGAATGAATGAATATTTCGTACATAAATAAGACTTAATCATCATTTTAAGATCTTATGCTGTTATATATTTTGTTGTATTTTATAGTGATACCTATTAAAAACAAATGTCTTATATTTAAGATATTTCTACAACAGTAATTATACTGAGATTTGCCAGACCTACTCTAAAACCAACATTTATGATCTACTGGATTCTGAGAGCTAATGAGCCTGCAGAACTTTCAACTTTTTCTACACAAGTCCTATTTAGTGCCAAATACAAGCATACGTTACGATATTCAAGTTTCTATCAATTCCAAGGAATGCAAAACATGTTATAAACTCAGACAGGGATGGTTTTGTGGATTTTGTACAGATAAAATAAATGTTATTATCATGTAAAATACCTCCAGTTGCCATAATAACAGAAGACAAAGAAGTGTGGTGAAGGATTTTTATATTTAGGAAACCCACACTCCCTTGTGAAATGCGCAAATGGTTTAGATAAGCACTCTAAATTTATGAAATTGTACACATTTTTAATGATTGAAAGTATTTGTGATGAAATGGTTATTCTCAAATGGTAGTTACTAAATGCCAACCTTCTCAACTTCTTGGAATTATAAAAAATGTATTTATAAATTGTACTAGGTAAATATTGCAGGCTTTGTTTCTTAGCTATGTGAGTACTATTAAAATGCCTTTAAAGTGCCTCTGACTAGAACACTTTAATAAATACTTAGCACATGCTTCCACAGTACCAGCCCTAGAGATTTATATAAGAGACAGTCATAGGTATTTTCTGGCCACTATCTCTCACGCTGCTGCTGTCAACATTGGCACTTTGATTTTGGCAAAACTCACACCACACTGCTGAAAGATGAAAAGCTTCACTCCATGGTTTTAGTCTGCTTAGTGTCAATTATGCTGGAGATAATTTGTTTTTTCCCTTGTGCCAGACATGAACTGGACATTATAACTATTCATTTCCTTTTCTCCAATTTCCATCTCTCTTAGGTCCAGGCTTGTGATCAATCCTATTTTTTTTTCCTGCCAGTAGAGTGAAACTCCAGACAGATGCATGCCAATCACTGTTATTTCTCATTTCTGTTTTACTTATGTCTGCATTAATAAGGAAAACAGTTCATCTTTACCTATATCAAAATTATACTCTTTCTCTGCACTAAAATATTTGCAGGTTTAAAAAATTCATTCCTAATATCTAGCAAATCTTTGGGGAATGATGTAGCATTGAGTAGTCTTTTAACTGAAGATGCAGTTAAAAGGTGGGAGGGTGTGTGTGTGTGTGTGTGTGTGGCATTGAAAATTTTTTGCATAAATATTTAGGCATTATAAGTGAGTTGATATGTAGGACGGATTTCACATCTTTTCTCTTGTCCCAACTCGCTCTTCTCTTGGCGGGAATTAGTTTTATTAACAGGTTTTTGAAAAAGATGAAAATGCTATATTATGTCATAATCTACTATTTCCGAAGGGAATCTGAGTACGATTTCAATATCTTTTGAGCTTTCCGGAGTTCCGGGGACCTTTCTGGAAGTGAGGGATGGTTGAAGGGATTTATTCGTGGAAGGATTGATTCCTGGTGCTTTCTCTCATGGTCTTGCTCGCCACTTACCTTAGAGTCAGAAATCCGATCACAAATGTGTCCTTCTGTAAGCGAATGTCTAAGTCCTTATTTGGTGTTTGCCAAGAGGATTTAAGAGCGAAGGGACAGAGTTTTTACAATGATTACATGAACAGCACTGCACTTTAAAGAATCAACTTGTCTGCCTGGGTCTTCATTTTTCATTATTCTCATTATTCTTCATTATTTCTCAAGCACATATAAAACCTGAATTAATAGGCATTAAATTATTAAAATAATGAATAAATGAAATAACAGAATTAGAACTAAGGGGAGATATTGCATGATTAAAATATTTATTAGAACTTATGTTAACCTAGTGCTCCATTGAAGAGACATGTGGCAGGTGGAGTCCGAAAGCCAAGAAATCTGTAAAATTCTGATTACTAGTTATAAATCTTTCCTCAGACTGTCTCTTCACTCCACGTCCCTTATTTATCCATTCTCCCTTCTGTTGGTAAAGTCTCTGGTTTGTTATCATCCTGTATTGGACTAGTTTCATGCTTATGTTCCTTGAGCAAGCATCTCTCTCTCTGTTATCTATTTCATTTAACTTTTCTCTCTCTCTCTGTGTTTCTCCCTCCCTCCCTCCCTCTTTTCCTTTCTTCCCTCTTTCTTTCCTTGTTTCTTTCTTTCTTTCTTTCAAGAGAGTCCCCCACTCTGTTGTTCAGGCTAGAGTGCAGTGGCATCAACCCTGATCACAGCAACTTCAGACTCCTGAGTTCAGACTATCCTTGTGTCGCAGCCTCTCCAGTAGCTGGACGAGAAGTGACAGCCACAATGTGTGGCTCATTTTTCTACTTTTAATTTTTTAGTAGAGATGGGATCTGACTCTTGTTCAGGCTAATCTTGAACTCCTGAGCTCAAGCAATTCTCTCAATCTTCCCTCCTCTGCCTCCCTGAGTGCTAGGATCATAGGTGTAAGCTACCACATCCAACCTTTTGAGCTAAATTTTAAAAATCTATTCATCTATCCATTTGCTCTATCTGTTATCTGTCTTTACCTAGAGAGGCAACAGTGATAAGAGTAAAAAGTAGATATCTTGGAGCCTAATTGCTGCTGGTTCAATTCCCAACTCTGCCATGTAATAGCTTTTGGAGTTTGGTAATATCATTTTATCACTTTTCTCATCAGTAAATGGAGTCACAATAGTATGTGTATCATGTAATAATTAAATAAGTTAACATTCATAAATCCCTTAGACTATGGTATAAAACTATAAATAAATAATGTTAGCTATTTTTATATTTAGTTGTCTTATTCATTATAAATTGTTGGCTCGGCACCTGTGGCTCAACAGGCTAAGGCGTCAGCCACGTACACCTGAGCTGGCGGGTTCGAATCCAGCCCGGGCCCGCCAAACAACAATGACGGCTGCAACCAAAAAATGGCCTGGTGGTGTGGCGGGTGCCTGTGGTCCCAGCTACTTGGGAGGCAGAGTCAAGAGACTGGCTTGAGCCCAGGAATTGAGGTTGCTGTGAGCTGTGATGCCATGGCACTCTATCCAGGGTGACAGCTGAGGCTCTGTCTCAAAAAAAAAAAAAAATCCTCATTATAAATTGTTTTTATAATTTAATTTTGAGATTTGGGAGGACTATGGAAAATCTATATACAGTTTTAACATGGTATGGAAATGCTAATAGATTCACAACAACATTGAATATATGACAGGCCTTGTGTAAAATTTTAAACCCGTCATTTGGCATTTGTTCTTTAAAAGTAACTTATGAGTTATATACTATTATTTATGTTTTATATTTCTTTAGAAACTGACTGTTATGCAGGATGTCCATAAAGTTTGTGTGTAATTTACCATGGTTCATCATATATGTGTACATGAAATTTAAGCCCAGATATGTTTACTAAAAAATGCATTTGCAAATATTAATGTATGCTCAATATAACATATTTTTACAATAAAGAGTAAATAATCATACATTAGGGATATTATAAAGATCATTTCTGCATTGTAAGCAGATGAGAATATAACAGGTGAACTTTTCCAATGGTATGATTTGATAGTTATAACCCAATTTATATAGCAGTTCATGTGTACAATAGATCAACTTATGCATCATTTTCACAATACAAATACACAGAATAAAGTTGTATTTATATACGGTCCTTTTTCATCTGTTAACATACACTCCATTGTATTAACAATTAGTATATCTCTTTATCTATACTATATCATCTATAACTATGTCTATGTTTACATACTTATTTATCTATGTGTTTACTTTTTAATTATTGCAGTTGAGTAATTGTATGGTTCATTGATTAATATGATAAATAGAAATATAATAAAAGTAATTTCTCATTCATTGGGATTTAAAACTTTGCTTTGGTAATATTCTTATAAAATACACACTATCAATTACAGATGTGTCTTTTCCCCCAAATGCGTACCAAAACTAACATCGAAATAAGTCCCCAAAACTTTTCAGGTTCACAAAGAACATTACCTTATTAAAGATATTGAGAAGTACTACAAAAAAAGGAACAATTAATCTCTCCATTTGCAACATTTTTGACCTTAAGATTGTTTCAGCGTGTCATGATCAACAGCTTATAGGACCCTGGGGGAATGTTTATTCAGATATTTATTACCAAGGGAATATTGTCAGCCTGAATTGACTTTAATATTGATTTGGTAAGCACCTGAGCTCAATTAGAATCATAATTCTGAGTTATAACGTTATGATTAGATTTTTACATTGATTTTTGCTTTTTGGTATAATATAAAGTAAGAGGCATCATTAAAATATAGGTGAAAGTTATGTTAATGTTAACAGCATAAATTATTGATATATTGTCTACTCTCAAAATAGTAACTGTGTTTAGAATTTAACAAGACAGCATAAAAGCATTTTAAGGCTAAATCAATGTTTTCTTGAATTTAGTTTATGTATTTTATATTTTGTGTATGTTATGTTTATATGATGTTTTATATTATGTAATATATAAGTATATATTATGTATTAAAGAGATTTTAGATCCATCCATTATGATAGACCTGTCGTTTCATGGGTACTAATCTTCTTTTATATTAAAGAGAATTTATTAATTCACCAGATATTTTTTACAGAAATTTTCTGAGAGTACTAACTTTCCCTTGTTGAGGAACGTAGAGTAACTTTAACTGGGGCCATATCTTAAAAAGGAGAATGCCTATTTTTGTTAAAAATCGACTCCATTTTGTGGCCATTGACACACCATATAACTGGTGTGCTTGAAAATGACAAGTGTAAATTTTGATCAAGGAAAAAAAAGTATTAAACTCTAAAATAATGGCAGACAGGATGACATTTAGTTCTGTGATGCTGAATGTCATCTCAAAGCATGTTATTTCAAAATGTTTGCTTTCACCATGAACTCAGATCTGGATGTATATTCACCATTCCTACTTGGAACTACATCAAATCGGTCTAACATAACATATCTAGAACTATTTATTTTCTCTACCATACCTGTTCCTCCTGTAATCTCAAACCTGTTCCTCCCATCTCAAAATATGGAATCTGCCTTTTTCTAGTTGGCAAGGGTGGAAATAAAACACACGCCATCCTCAGTTACTTACCTCATGCCTTACCATTGATCCTTTAGCATACCCTGTGTACGTCACATTCAAAATAAATTCAGAATCACACTTCTCAGCACTACCAACACTCCTATGATCCTACTTCATGTCACTGGCTTTTATTTCTTGAATTGTCAGAGTGTACAAAATTTTGTATGTGCCTCAAAAATCTTGACGTTGTGCAAATAACAGACTAAACATATTTAATAGCTATAGCAAATGGTATCTTTGATGGAATCATGGATAATATACAAGGGCTATTAGTAGTATGTGAAAAATATCACAAACTCAGTTTTGTTGGATCATATAATATAATCCTATATTGAGCAAAGGCACTCAGAAAAATTCAGAATATTAGGGTTTGAGGCAACTGTATTTAGACTTCAATGAAGTGCTAAATGAAGAGATATATTAAACCTCACACAAAGCAGTATTTTCTAACATCTTTAAGAAAGTATTCTCGGGCTGAGAACTGCAATCACCAAATGGCTGCAAGCCCAGAACTCTGTCACTGAGTAGAACTGTACCAGCTGAAGTCTCTGTCCCGTATAAGATAAATGGAAGCAAAAGAAAGGAGATAATAGAAGTAGCAGAATTTACAATTAGGGGCAGAGAAATAAAATCCTCTGTGCCAATCCAAATTACTGTACTTCCTCTTTAATTTCCCAACAAAGGTCAAAACCAGTTTAGGAGAGATTGTCAGAACACTAAAATTTGTTAGTAGGAGATTCAGAGATTGTAAATCAACATGAGCTTTGGCTTTTGTTAGGTCACCATGGGACAGAATTTATACCTAGTGCTACCAGTGTTGAAGCAATATTTCAGTAGGCTTTATCTAAAACAGCATGGTATACAGACTGCCCCACATTTCAGTGGTATACAAAAATCAACCCAATTCCCTGCTTTAAGGGGAAACAAACTTTGAAATGCTGATTTAGTTATGTGAGTTTTCATTGGTATCAGGCTGAATTTGAGACTTAAAATGTTACCTGGCTTGCTTTTATGTTTCCTTAAATTACTTCCTATATTCCCTACAAACCTTGGCGGGGTTTCTGGAGTTTAAAACTATAAAAATATGGGAGGTCCCTAAGACTGGAGACCACAGGAGTGGTCAATCTCATGTTAGTCTGCACCTGACTTTAGCAATTTGTCAAAGTGACCATTGAAGTGTTTCATCCAGTTTAATGGCTTCTGATTCTGGTCGGTAGGTCCAGTCTGTGCTTCCTTGTGTTTGGCTGTATCTGTACACACTGTGGGTTGGGATGACCCTATAACCTCAATTGTCTGATACGTCCAATTAAAATTTTTGATTTTCAATTTGTTCAGGCTTTTATTTGTTATAAGATGGGAGTGATAACTTCCAAGGTCTTTGTATGTCAAAGCTAAAGCCAGAAATCAATTTGGGGGGAAGAAAAAAAATCTATATTCTGCTGAGGCATTGAGTCTTGTATTATAGTTTAACATTTGTCTAAATAATATTTTGTTTTATTATCGAAGAATGAAAGGGCATCTGGGTCTATGAAAATCTAAGGCTTCTTCGGCAAACACCTTTGGCCATAAGTTGCTTAAAAGCAATTATCATAAAAATGCCTATATAATAAGTCATGTAAGGTTCACATAGACATTAAGGTTAGATTTAAATTTGGTGTCTAATAACTTTGAAAGCTGTGAAAACCCCTACCTTTAACTGAAGCATCCAAAAATCATGATACTCTTACTTTTTTGTATAAATAAATACGGCAAAGTGCCAAACTCTTATTTGTGTTTTTATTTTAATGAAAATAGATGATTAAAACACGCATTAACCTCAACTTTGAGGTCAACATGATGAACTATTTATCAATAATATCAATTAACTTTGTGTTGTTATTGTAGCAATGCTTACCTATATGACATTTTTATGCTTATCATCTAATTAGAATCTTTTAACAAGGCATCTCTTCAAAGAGTTCATTATTTTCTTTGCTTTTGAAGGGACATACTTCTTACTTCCCAGATGAAGTATGATACAGTGTATTTTTTGTAAGCTTTTTAAAAAAAGTACATTAAATAGTGTCTAAGGGACACTTCTTTTTTTTATATTTGCACATACATGTCTTTATTAGGTTTCCACCTTTTGCCTTCACAGAATTAAAAAGGCTTAAAATTTAATAACAGTAATGATGTTTAAGGTAAGGACTAGAAACAAAACCTCATAAAGAATGAATGAAGATAAATACATTCAGAAAAGAAATCAGACGATTACTGCATTGAAATATTAAGCAATATTAATAATAATAATGCAAAGAAAGTAACATGCACATTGTCAAATAGGAGTAAGTCTGTTATAGAATGCTTTAACACTGATG